>OX424568.1:6137460-6317297 GCA_949152475.1 Terebella lapidaria | reverse complement strand
GCAAATAGGTATTTGGCCCCTGACCTGCGCATGCGAATCAACCCAGAATATAGCGCCAGATGTCACAGAAAGTACACATTTGAAACACGTTTGGGAATAAAACCTCAGATTGTTTCGATTTTCCAATATCGCCCAACTAAAACTGCAGTGATGTCGCCCCACGATAGCCGCAACACACCACACAGCTTTTGGAATGCAATGCCTCAAGTACTTAGAACAAGATCTTTTCACTTTTCTTGGACATGTCTCAGCGATTTATAGTCAGTACAGCGCTGTGCACAGTGGATTCGGTATGAGTTATCCCAGGCCATGAGTTATCTGTTCTAATCTCAGCGCATCTCTGAAATTCAATCCGTCAATTCACGAAATTAAGATGGATATCTAAAACTCTGTGGCTGTGCACACACTGCACCGGCACAGTAAATTCTGAGCTATACTCTGATTTTTCTAAATCATTTACACCGTTTTTGTTGATATTTTGGCAATGTTAAATTTATGGTAATATATATATATTATAACTTGACATACTTCATCTGAGAGGCAACGGCAACTTTCCACCGAATTTCGGACTTCTATCGCAAAAATTGAAAGAGATGGCAATCTTCCCCGACGTTTAATTGCAGCCCCAACTGTGATCATCGCTATTTTTTGGTCCCTGTAAGATAAGACCTCACCTTTTGATGAAAAAATGAGGTCTTATCTTACAGGAAGTCTTATTTCACAGGTTCATTTACGTGTTAAATTGAACTTTGGGGAATACAAAAAAAAGTCTTTACAAACAGGGAAATCTTTTTTTTTTTTTTTTTTAATTTATTTCGTACACAAGGACACATCAACATAAATACGGTTACATAGTGCACAGGGACGTGATGAAAAACTGCAGATCATCACGATAAAAAAAACATTGTGTGAAGTCGCATGTAATGCTACTTTTATGGGGCATGTACAACAAGTCCAAAATTACTCGAGCGTCATCCGAAACGGGTATATTAACTACAAATTTGAATTTGTTAAGTTAGAGATCGTAACGACTTACGGATCTCTCGGACCACTGTAAGACAAAAAGAACATTTCATTTGATGTTTCGTATGTTTCAAAATAAAGAGATTTATTTAATAAACACCGACTATGCCTATCGACTCCCAAATCAACGCAACAGATTCATTATGTAAGGGCATAAACATGATCCTATAAGTAAAAACTCTGAATTTGTTGGAATTTATTTCATCCCATTTTGGACTGAAATTAACATTGTTCAAAGTAGATTGCCAACTATTTACTGTTTTGAGAATTCTGAAAATTGGTGAAAAATTGTGCTGACTTGATATCCAATTAAGACACAGACAATTTCAATTTGATCTTGAATCAAAACAAAACTACGACCAAAAAGCGTTTCACTGAAACATGAACTTGACTCTAACTAGATCTAGAAATACGGAAGCGCATTGGTGACATGACATAAAAATGTTATTCTCTCCTCAACAAATCACCAATTCGCCATGGGAAAATACCAAAATTTTCACCACGGCCAATTGATAACATGACACAAACTCTACATGGCAAATTACAGGGGCTTTTACATAATAAACCATACGAGCCATCCGTCCTAAATTCGCCGCATTCCCAAATTCGCCAACAGCATTTTTCGGCTCTTTTATGTCCTTCAAAACACCCATTAAAATAGTTATTCGATAGTCCAGTATCAGGACTATTTACCATCATTTTGCTTTTCACAAAGACAGCTTCTATGCTTTGCTAACATGCAGTTGGCGAATTTAGGGATGCGGCAGTTTAGTACGGATGGCTCGTAGTTTATTATGATAAAAGTCTGCTAATTCGCCTTGGCGAACTAATTCGGCTTGGCAAAATACTAGACTATAATATTTCGCTGTGGCAAAATACTACTAGGGGCCTAGAATCTATAGTACTAATTCGCTGTGGATAAGTGGTATTTCACCGTGGCGAAGTGGTATTTCACCGTGGCGAAGTGGTATTTCACCGAGATAATTTACATTTTTTGTGTCATGTCACCAATACGCTCAGGTCTAGATGAACACCGACTCAACGTCAGACGGGCAGGCGAGTGTAGAGAAATGCAATCAATGTGACTGACTGTAGACTCTAATGTTTTAGGCCAAGTGTTGATCGAGATTTTAGTGACAGTAGGCTTACAGTGGTATTTGGACAGGTATATAGTGAACAAACACAGGAGTTGTATGATATGGGTCTATTTTACTGACTGTAATTGTCCATTACTGAATTGACAGGTACAAATCTTGACAAATTTCATTTGTGCGCCCATTTGTGTTGGCCGGAAGTGGAATCGGTATTCCAATGTCAAGGTGATGTGTAAGTGCGAAATAATTTTACACGAAATATGTTCTTACTTCTCTCGCTAGATGTCACCCATACTAACGTACTATTTCTCAGATAGAGACAAATAAATCTGGACCAATGGACCGAATATTAGCCATAACAAGGCAATTAAATAATAAAATAATTTAGATACTCGATTTATTTTTTGTGAGCCTAAGTATATCTACATGTTGTACGTTTGGCGCCGGCTCTATAAGGCACAAACGCATCGCCCAGTGGCATTGTCATGACACACGCCTGTCACCATGCAGGTAACTATAGGCCTACTCGGATTTTTCTAACTCGTTTACACTGTTTTTCGCTAATATTTTTGTTGTACGTTAACAAAGTTAACTGTTACTTTGTTCAACGTCATTCGCAATGTAAGTCTCAATATGTAGTCTGCAGCCTTATATCAATACATTTACTGGTGAATGAATCGCAAATGGCATTCAACCACCTCAATTGTAACTTGATTGCATTACCAACCTTGTTTAATGCATTGATTGAAGTCAGAATGTTGAAGTACATATGTAGTATTTGACGTATAAAATAATTCTACTTATAATACTTTGTAGTAGCGGTGGTAAAACATCAAGCATAAACTAATAATTGTGCAGAAATCTGGTATAGGGACTAGATGATATACTACATCTTGGAGATACACAATGATTTTACTTTGCTGATGTAACATCTGATCAAATGATTGTTTTTGGCCGTATAACTGACTAGCTATGTTATATCATGTCAGAGAAGGTTCTCTGGAGAACCTTGGACAGGCCGATGAACCCCTGTTTGTGTGGGGAACATCCAAATCCAAACACCAGGAACCTTTAGGTTCTTCGAAGAAACTAGAAGGTTCTCCGTTGAACCCAATTGAACCTTTATTTTTTAGAGTGTATGGCACACTCAACCATCATGCTCACATCAAGATGCCCTGAGACAACTCATTGAATCTGGACAGGCTGGCATTATTTATATATTTTTCCTATTTGAAAATTTAAGCACCTCTGAAAATCAGTCAATGACTCTCACAATCATCAAAGAAAAATAAAATAAGTAATGTAAAACTAGACGTCAAGGCCTAAAGATGCCTTGGAGGCATTTCGGTGTGATGATTAATTTATAATATATACTAGATATCGACGAAAAAGAAAAATGCCGACTCGGCAAAAAAATTTCGGGTCAAGGTCAAAGTTCATCCATAATACCAATTAGACATGTTTGTCTAGGGCGACGAGTCCAAAAATAACGTCCGTTTCGCTCTACGAAGCATCGTTTCCGAGATATCGACGAAAACGAGAAATGCCGACTCGGCAAAAAAATTTCGGGTCAAGGTCAAAGTTCATCCATAATACCCATTAGACATGTTTGTCTAGGGCGACGAGTCCGAAAATAACGTCCGTTTCGCTCTACGACACACCGTTTCCAAGATATCGACGAAACCGAAAAATGCCGACTCGGCCAAAAAATTTCGGGTCAAGGTCAAAGTTCATCCATAATACCCTTAAGACATGTTTGTCTAGGGCGACGAGTCCGAAAATAACGTCCGTTTCGCTCTACGAAGCACCGTTTCCGAGATATCGACGAAAACGAAAAATGCTGACTCGGCAAAAAAATTTCGGGTCAAGGTCAAAGTTCATCCATAATACCCTTCAGACATGTTTGTCTAGGGTGACGAGTCCGAAAATAACGTCCGTTTCGCTCTACGAAGCACCGTTTCCGAGATATCAACGAAAACGAAAAATGCTGACTCGGCAAAAAAATTTCGGGTCAAGGTCAAAGTTCATCCATAATACCCTTTAGACATGTTTATCTAGGGCGACGAAGGCGACGAGTCCGAAAATAACGTCCGTTTCGCTCTACGACGCACCGTTTCCGAGATATCGACGAAAACGAAAAATGCCGACTCGGCAAAAATATTCAAGGTCAAGGTCAAAGTTCATCCATAATACCCCTTAGACATGTTTGTCTAGGGCGACGAGTCCGAAAATAACGTCCGTTTCGCTCTACGACGCACCGTTTCCGAGATATGCAGGATGCCTCATGGATGACTCAGCAAAAAATTATTTTGACCTCTAGGTCAAAGGTCGTTTGACGTATCGATCCCAAAATCAATAGGGTTCTTCCCTGTTGATATATAAACCTCCGTGCAAAATTCTGCAACTATTGCCTGAATATTTTTCGAGTTATCGTCCGGAAACCAAGTTTCAAGATCAGCCTCGATTTCATCCTCAAGGACCTCACGGACCTCGGAGCCGGATCAAAAAAAAATAATACACCCTAGAGATGTTTGTCTAGGGCGACGAGTCCGAAAATAACGTCCGTTTCGCTCTACGACGCACGGTTTCTGAGATATGCAGGAAGCCTCAAGGATGAATCAGCAAAAAAATATTTCGACCTCTAGGTCAAAGGTCGTTTGACGGATCGATCCCAAAATCAATAGGGTTCTTCCCTGGTGGCATATGAACCTCCATGCAGAGTTCTGCAGCTATTGCGTAAATATTTTTCCAGTTATCGTCCGGAAACCAAGTCTCAAAATTAGCCTTGATTTCATCCTCACGGACCTCACGGACCTCGGATCCGGCTCAAAAAGAATAGGGTTCTTCCACATATCATTTCTGACTTGTGGTGAAAATTTGACGAGGATCCGTCAAGGCAATCTAAAGTTATCGTCCGGAAACCAAAAGTGGCGGAAGAAGAAAAAAAAGAAAAAAAAAAAAAATTCTGCTAAAACCATAAAGGCATTTCTCCCGAAATGCCTTAATAAAAATAAAATAAATTCAACCATCTTTGTAGACTATAATGTGCACACTGATCGAGCACACTATATCATTCAAATACTGATGATTCTGGCCCCGTTAATGAAAACCAGTTGTTTCGTTATCACCAAGGCACCAAATAAAACCGGACCCCTGGATATACTGGATACTCGTCTGCTGAAGCAATTCTCTGGAGTCTGGCATTTTGTCTGACAGCTTGAAAACTGCCATAGCCATACCACTGCTAAAAAACAGTAGCCTGAATCCAAACACACTGGGCAACTATAGGCCCTGTCAAATTTTCCATTTGTATCAAAGTTAATGGAAGGTTTTGTAGTGAAACAGATCACCAGCTATCTGGAGAAGGAAAACCTCAGCGAGACATATCGTGCCCACCATAGCACAGAGACGGCCATGGTGCGGGTTCAGTCAGATAGCCTTCTAGCTCTTGACTCAGTGGGTGGTGCTGCAGTCCTACTTCTGGATCAAAGGGCCGCATTTCATCTCATCGATCACATGTTACTCAGTGACATTTTGAAGTAAAACTTTGGTGTTTGGGGAGTGCTCCATGAATGGATAATGTCGTACCTGACCAATAGGTCTCAGTGCGTTAAAGTGAATGACTCCATCTCTGAGAAGCATCTATTGGTTTTCGGTACTCCACAGGAATCAGTAATTGGTCCACTCCTGTTATCTTTCATACCATTCCACTAGGAAATTTTCTTCATTCACTGGATATGGCATATCATTTGTATGCAAAAGACTGCTAACTGTACATGAGTTTTGACCCAAAGGCAGTCAATGGGCTCGTCTCTGTGAAGCTGCAGCTGGAGATGGCATTTGCAGCTGTCCACAAATGGATGACATTGCATTTTCTTAAATTAAATGCGCTGAAAACAGACTACATGATCATCAATCGACCAAGGTCGATATTACAAATATTGCACAATATTACAAATCCGACAATCACCCTGGATAATATAGAAATCACTTCCAGCTCTAAAGTGCGCAACCTCGTTGTCATCATGTACAATGTCATGAACATGGAACACCACATAAGCCGCCTTTGTCAATCAGCGTATTATAGCCTACGGAACATCACCAGGATACGTAATATGCTAACCACTGAGGCTGCAGAACGGCGTATCCACGCATTCATCACCACTAAATTGGAATATTGTAATGCGCTCTTTTATGGTCTACCCGCCTATCTTGTTGCAAGACTGCAAGAAATCCAAATATGAACACATCACATCCGTTCTTTCGAGCCAACATTGGTTGCCAATACAAGAGCGAGGCATATTCAAGATATGTGTCCTCATGTTCAAGTCTCTGCGTGATCTGGGGCCAGACTATCTAAAGGAACTGCTCCAGCCTTACGAGTCCCAGAGAACTGGGCTACGCTCTCAAGCAAAATGTGTGGTTCGTGTACCAAATGGATGTCATACGAAATATGGCCAATGAGCGTTTGCACATGCCGGACCTCACCTATGGAACATGCTCCCACAGGAAATACGCCAGTGTGAAAATCTAGTCACCTTCAAAACTAAACTCAAAACACCGTTGTTTAATACTGCTTTTAGCCACTAGTGTTTTAAATTATATCTCATACACAGTGTGTCTATTTTGTTACCTTTTATATGTATTTTGTGAAGTGTATAGAGAATATCTTTTATATACACTATAATAGTAAATGTTATTGTTAAAATGTTAAAATCACTGTGACAATTTTGTATGCTAATACATGGAAAAGATCATTTCTTTCCTTAATTACAGTTTTTATTCTCCTACTTTTTGCCGTCCATGTCTGCTGCCTATTTTGCAGCATTGAATAACTGACAAGTGCCTGGATTATTCTGGTTAAAATCTAGTCTTCAAGCTTGACACATGCCCATCTCAAACATGTGCCTTGAAAGCCAGTCCCGTTTCAGTTAATCACGCTGAGCATTCAGGAGCAACAGTCGGGGAACTGTCAAGGAAGATTATATAGAATGCTTAAGGTAGTCCGCTCCAAACAGTGAGGGGGGGGGGGGGTCAAAGAGTTTTAAAACTAAATGACTGCATTAACAAAATCTAGAGCTTCAAAATGACATATTTTATAGAGTAACTGATCAGCATCCTAAAACTGAAAAGAAAATAGGGCGTCACCGTATCCGTTCTCTTGGAAAATAAGATACAATGTGTGAATATGGGCAAAAAAATGTGTAAGAAAACCATAAATTAAGTCATTTTAGTAAAAGTTTGTGATTTTTGATCGAATATGTCGAAGAAACTAGCACGGTGACCCCCTATTTTCTTTTCAGTATTAGAATGCTGATCAGTTACTCTATAGAATATATTATTTTGAAGAGATAATATTCAAGATATAACTTTTAAATTTTGACTTTTCATTACCTCTATGTTTGTAGCGGACTACGTTAAGGGACGACTGGAGTACATAGCTAGTGATATCGGTTCTTATTACTGGGCTCACCTGGAATCCTGACTAGGTGTTCAGTGTGGGTGTGAGGCAGGGTGTGCGATTTTATGCATGCCACTCGAGAGATGGAGGAGTGAGGGATGACACGGGATGTCCCTTTCATCTGACAGGAATCCCTGTCAGCTATGGAGGTGGGCATGCTGCCAGTCCATCAAGAACAGAGCTATCAATGCTGATCACCTGAATCACCCCGTGGTTGAGTACCATTACTCGTGGATCAGACTGTTCCATTGTCGGAGATGCTTTTAATTACCTCCTACCCAGAGACTCTTTCGTGATATGGAGTTTCAGATCAATCCATGAGCTCACACGGGTCAACGGCTCATGGTGGGACGATGCCGTCGACTGGCCAATCGAAAGATTTGATGGGGCCTGTATTCACTTACAGCTCCTCGAGACGCAACCTGCACTGAGTTTACAGTTCAAGGCGTTTCTCTCAGCGCATCATGGACGATAGTTGGCAGGAACCCGGTACCGTGTGAGCAGGCCTGAGTGACTCTAAAATCACCATGTACGCGAGTGCAAACTTGGTAGCCCATTCCGGGGATTCTGCTACTACTCCCTTGGCGAGATCTCTGGCCAGGACCTCTGCTTTGGCAGAATCCAATTACCCATGTTCGGTAGGACTGATTCTTGGTTCCGTGGAGTGGCATGAAGTAGCTACTCTGCAGGTGGAGGACATGCACCCCATCGAAGTCCATAAATCAGGCTGTACGATTTTGACATGACGGTCAGAATCCGTGTCTGGACCTAGAGTATGACCTTCACTAGCGGGCACACTCATGCCATGTGCAGAGTGCCCAGCTCCAACTGCTGGCTTCCCTGCTGAGGAACTGGTTGAACTATGGAACCGATATACGAAAGCTTCCTGTCTCCTATGCAGATGCGTTTGCCAGCCTGGATGGCCCCATCGAGAGATGGATATCATACGTCAGTTTTTATGACGATCAGATGCTAAAGGCGATCTATCGTTCCTGGTTATAATGTTCATCAGGCTCTGGTTCTCCATGGAATATTTTCACTCTGGTGTGAAAGTGAATCACAAGCCGAACATTTGCTAGTTACACTATTGTTGTAGAGGGACTCACATCTCTCCTGTCGTGTGCATGCATGAAGTTTCAGATTAGAGAAGTTGTTTTAGATTAAGCTGGTTACGGATTGGATAGTATCCGCGGTTCCTCATTCTGCAATGGCCTCGCCATTGAGCCCCAGTGGAGCCGTCTAAAGAACCTTCTATACCTTCCCGACAGTTACAGGACCTTTCTCAAAACTGGCTGGCCGCTGAGCAGCAACTTAAACTTGGTGGCTCAGCACATTCAGTTGGGAGCTGAACGATATCACCCTTGGGGGAGGAGATGAGATATGTTGATGTACTCATTACTGGCTGAATGGACGATCGAGTGACCTTATTCGCGGCCTATGGTCTAGGCTGAGTGCCACAAAAAATGTTATGGTGTCCGATGAACAAAACATTGTGGTGTCCGGAGAACTTAATGTCCCCTGTTTGTCAGCTACGTGCATGTCTTCGAGGAAGATATAATAAGCCATGTGATGAGCCCACACCGTCTGGAGAAGCTGCAAATCAACTTCAACAGCTAGAGTACCTATACAATGAGGCTGTTTAGCTGTACAAGTGACTGTGGGCAGGGGGGACATGGGATAGTACTGGTCACAGTTCCTGTGCTCTAAGCTCTTATATACCATTGCCATGGTTTGAGGGGGGCGGGGCGTTTCAAAGATAAAGAGCTCCTACAGAGAGCGCTCTTTAGTTGGATGTAGGGAGCTCGGATTGTAAGAGCCTTTTGGGAATGTGTTTCACCAAACCCCTCCCTAAAGCTATAGAGCGTTTTTGAGTTCCTTGTGGGCTAACCGTCAAAAAAGCTTATATAACACATTACATACCATGAATACGGCTATTCGCTCTATACCTGCATTATCACTGAAATGACCAATATTTCAAGAATACTCCAACAAAACTTTTATGAAACATATTTTGTAAATGGCATGGATCCATGGCTATGTGCAGTTCTATGTGGAGGTGCAATACATGATTGAAAAAAATAGCATACACGTACATGTATTGCACATTTGAACAATTGTTCTACTAATGGTATTTGGGCCCGTAATTTGTCATGGGTCAAGGAATGTAGGTCAAGGAATAGAAAGGAATGTATTATTTCCAGTACTAATAACCACTGATTAGCCTAGATCTATTGTCTTATGTAAATTGGTAAATTCCTTTTAAATTGATTGATGACTTGCAAAAAATACATTATGTCAAAAATATTAAGCTGAGCAATGTTCCATTCATATTTGTCATTCTATCATATATCTGATTTTTGTATATACCTTTATTGTCAATGATTGGAAATTTAGTAAATTTAATAAATTTCCTCCATATTATCCAACAAGATCGCTGCACTCCAAAACCGAGTCGTTACTGCCTGTAATATGGACAAGGACCTCCAGTGACAGTCCTATCCTATCCCGAAAGAGTTATGGTTGGGTAGAGTTGTGGTTGCACAGTACCTGAAGCCCTTGGCCAGGTCCGAAAGGCGCTGTAGCCTTCCAGGAAAAGGTCTGAAGTGTACTTCTACGCCAGTGTTGATTTGGTATAATTTATACACCTAAAAAATAAATTCATGTCTAATAGATCTCCTAATTTTTGTGTGGAAGAGGGTGGCAGGCATATCAAGGAGGGACGATATACACACCCTGATCTCACCATAAAAAATCTCAAATTTAGGATTTCCTTAGGAGAAACATGTATTTGAAGTTTTTTTTTTAATGCTATATGACACTTTCATAAATATTCTTTTTCCAACTAGAAATCAAAAATCATGCGACCCAGTCACGTACATGTAGCTAAATAATACATTACTAGATATATAAGATCAAATTATGGGCGATATATTTATGCAAATCATTAAGTTGCACCTTCGAAGCTTATGTATACAAGTATAAAAGTGTGCTTCAATTAAGGGTTTGATTCCGGGTGTGTGGGCATTGCTGTCAGACACACGGCCGAGGGCAGTCTCATGCCATGCCTTGCTTGACACTGGTCCTTAGGTCGTGTGTCTGGCAGACAATGCCCAAAATACGTAGGATGTAGCATGGGACAAAGTACCAAAGTAAGGTATCAGAAAGGACCAACCGGGTCTATTATCCAAACTCGAGAAGAGAAAAAACCCACAACAACCAGAACTAAGTCTATGCACTGTTGAATATAGGTATTCTCTAATATTTTTTTTTTCCAATAGTATCTAGGATCCACAAGGAAACCTATACATTATGACATTTTGCTTCTTTGAGACATTGGTTATGTTTTTCTCATCCTGTTCATTTTACATAATCACTAAATAAACTTTGTTTGGTTGGTAAAATTGTCTCATAATTATCTCATAAACCTCACCTTACATGTACTTAGCCGCGATGATGAATAACTGATTCAAACGTCTTAAATATCTTCCCAATCCTGTGTACATAAACTCGAGGATATGTCGAAACTGAATTACATATACAAAGGGCGTTTTACGAACGCCTTCTGAAAAATATGCATGTTATTTTATTTCATGCGTTATCTGTTGCTAGCAGCAGCTGTTGCGGATACGGTGATATGAGATATATAGTTTTCACGTGTATGCGTTGCTCCCTGCTGCCACCTTTCATCCATATATTTAAACTTATTATAAGACAAATATTCTTGACGTACACAAATGTCCAAAATCAATCACATGATTCCACCGGCTGTTCTATTTATTGGTGAGCATCCCGCTGCTGCACACTTGCTTCATACATGTACCAGAAGGGCTGAGAGATAGAGCTGAGGGAGTAACAGCGAGAGATTGCACAGAAAACTCGTGATCAGGAGAAAAAGTTGACACTTCCCACTGTGGACACGGTTTTGGTTACGGTGAAATTCGAAAGAAAAACATGGCTTGGCAGAGAGTGTTGTTGTGTCTGTTTGTCACATTACTCATGGTCACAGGTAAATAACCGTACAGAACCCCAGATTTACAGTAAAACAATTTGCCTTTCTTACACACTGGCTTATTTGCTTCAGTCAAGTTCAGGTTGTTGTTGAAAAAAAAGGGATCATGTCAACTTGAAGGCGCACCGCTACTTTATATGCTCGAATAAAGAATAAATATCAACTTCTTTTATTAAATAATTGTTCGGGCATCAACTAAACTGTTGATGACTGAACAATTATTCAATAAAAGAAGCTGATATTTATCCTTTATTCGAGCATAAACTAGCGGTGCGCCTCAAGTTGACATGAAAAGTCACATGATAATGACAAATGACAATGTGACCTGAATGTCTTGATCCTCAATTCCTGGGTAGAGCTAGATCTACCTTCGTTTGGGGAACAACGTCGCCTACGACTGAACATCTGTTTATGTCATCGGCGCATAACTCAGTAACCTCGTACGAAAGTGCCTAGGTTCTAATTGCTGTGGATCTATGTTTTTTTCCGAAGGAAACTCCACGCGGCCGCTACACTGTACGCTTTTTGCTTTATCCAACATTGCCGATAGAATTCCCTCGGCAAACACTTATTTCCAATGTGGTCCTAGAAATATCACATGACCCTCATAGTACAGTATGATAACAAAAAGAAAAACTGGTAAATAGGTGTAGAAGGTATGGAAAAAAATTGCATAATACATTACAATTGTATAATTAGAAGATGATGTATAAGATAACATTTAACTAAATGTAGATCTATGCCGAAAGGGGCAACCAGAAAAAAAAATTATAATACGTAGAAGTGTTGGATTCCTGGTTTACAATTTGACTAAAAAGATGTGACTTCACACCATCAAATTAGATGTACTTCAAACTTTTACTTCAAACTTTGGAGTTTGACGCCAAGTTTGATCATGTAAACCGAGACTTCAAACTGCCTCAAACTACTTCAAAATACTTAATACGAAGAAGTGTTGGATTCCTGGTTTACAATTTGACTAAAAAGATGTGACTTTAAACATCAACCTAGATCTACTTCAAACTTTTACTTCAAACTTTGGAGTTTGACGCCAAGTTTGATCATGTAAACCGAGACTTCAGACTACCTCAAACTACTTCAAAATACTTCAAACTCCACCACAAAGTTTGATCAAACTCAAACTAATCAAGCTCGTGTCCATATCCAATTTAGGAAAAGCATGATTTTTACTTTGAAACTCGTGACATAGAATTATATAACACAGCCTTTCAGCTTTAATGTAACTTTCAACAAAGGAGCATCAAATGAAAATTTTGATGTAGTTTGATGTGACGAGTTTGATCGTGTAATCACCCACCATAAAACTATTTCAAACTCACTTTAGGAATTTGAAGTAGTTTGATCGTGTAAACCAACCATAACAAGTGACTGTGGCAGTAACTGTTGTCAAGCGTATGTGGAATTGTCACCGTGGTCGACTTCGTTCGGGGAAATATCTGCAATCGCCACATTTGCCTGCTGGCAGCATGATTATCCGTCTTGTGTCATCATTGTTTTTCTAGCATTATCAATAAATATCATTTTCCCGACATAATTTAACGCCATTGATGATTACAGATGATATCCGTTAATGATTTGGTGCCAAAAATGCCTGATATTACAGCGCTGCCCCCTGTCGAATGATAGCTTGATCACCCCCTATTGAATCTTGAGCTAGAGTCAACAGGTACCCGAACTCGAATCTTGAGCCAGAGTCAACAGTTAACCGAACTCAAAGTGGGTTAGAGCAATACCTGGGTCAGAAATCATTTCAGTTCCCAAACTTGTGATTTCTATCAAAGATTGGTTTTTTGCTTGAATTTTTGTTGAAATCTGTGTGAGATTGCCAGAATTCTTTCAAATATGTTCAAACAAAAAAAATCTGTCAACACGAGCATCTTATCCTCGAGGTCAAATGACTAATATATGCTGCCATGAACATTGACTGACCAAATGAATACCACTCCATGCACAATTTATGCATCTATATCTGGCACCGATTCACAGTACTATGGATGAGTACCAGTGAATTAGGACGGGTGTCCGGGTCAGGCTGATCCGATCGGGTACTTGTTTTGGAAATTTGCTACTTGTCCTGGCACTGATTCAAATGCAGTTAGAATAACGCCAAACTGAAACAAATAAGAGACAGTGTACAGATGACGTGTTTATTCCCTAGCAGGAACTAAACCCTAGGAAACCCCAGGTTGTCGTCGATTGTACAATGTGCAATACCTGCCGAAATGATTGCACACTGTGCAAAGTTCAATGCTGCTACAGTTGCTATCTGATGTTGACAATTGATATATATCTATCTACATGACAAAGGATGTTGACGACTGACCTGGAGGATGCCTGAAGGGCTGCTTTGGTTTAATCAATGAATAATAACCTCACCATATTGCGTAATCTCTTTTCTACTTCCTGATACTGTGCAGCCGCCATTCAGTCATTGCACAGATTCACATGTGTATATGTAATGTCAATTCAATAAGTGGATAATTGTATCCCCCGAACAAAGTTCGGCGGATACTATGGATTTGGCTTCGTCGTCCGCGCCCGCGTCCGTGTCCGCGTCCGTGTCCGCGTCCGCAGAGATTTTCTTGTGAACGCGCTACAGGCCGCAATTCTCATCCGATCACCATTATTTTTTGCAGGCACATATATAATGGTAAGATCCCGACACCAATCGATTTTGGTTGCCGTGGCAACTGAATTGGTCGTTTGGGGACACATTTTGCATTGAAAACAGCCTGTTTGAGACACATGGCTTGTGAACGCGCTATAGGCCGCAATTCTCACCCGATCACCATTATTTTTCGCAGGCACATATATTATGGTAAGATCCCGACACCAATCGATTTTGGTTGCCGTGGCAACTGAATTGGTCGTTTGGGGACACATTTTGCATTGAAAACAGCCTGTTTGAGACACATGGCTTGTGAACGCTCTACAGATGGCAATTTTTGACGAATCTCGATAATATTTGGAAGTGTTGTTGGGAAGGGCTGTCACACGAAACCAATCGTTTTTTAGAATGATCATATACATATTAATATGTTAACAGCCTAACTTATTACAGAATTTTGAAATATCCATTTTGACATGTACGATCATTCCAATAGCCTGTACAGTGGAAGGTAATGACACTGGTTTCTTGTTCAGAATGGAGAACTGAAGTTTCCAGTGAAAACAGGACAATATTACTGAATAAGTTAACATTAGTTCTATTAGTTAAGTCTATTATTGTCCACAATAAAAATAGTTAAGACGAGAAACGTTTATTATTAAGCTCAACAAGGTAAAGGTTTTGTCCAGTACAAATTTCATGGGTGTAACTGAATAAGTTAACATTATTTTTAATAGTTAAGTCTATTATTGTCCACAATAAAAATAGTTAAGACAAGAAATATTTATTATTAACCTCAACAAGGTAAATGTTTTGTCCAGTACAAATTTCATTGGTGTAACTGAATAAGTTAACATTATTTTCACTAGTTAAGTCTATTATTGACCACAATAAAAATAGTTATGTCTATTATTGACCACAATAAAAATAGTTAAGATGAGAAATATTTATTATTAAGCTCAACAAGGTGAAAGTATGTCCAGTACAGATTTCATAGGTGTACTGAATAAGTTAACATTATTTTTACTAGTTTAGTCTATTATTGACTACAATAAAAATAGTTAAGACAAGAAATATTTATCATTGGGCTCAACAAGGTAAAGATTCTGTCCAGTAGACATTTTATGTCTGTAACCAAATAAGTTAACATTTTTTTTGCTAGTTAAGTCTATTATTGACCTCAATAAAAATAGTTAAGATGAGAAACAATTATTATTGAGCTCAACAAGGTTAAGGTTTTGTCCGGTAGAAATTTCTGGGTGTAACCGAATAAGTTAACTTTATTTTTACATGTTAAGTCTATAAGTGACGACAATGAAAATAGTTAAGACAAGAAATATTTATTATTGGGCTCAACAAGGTGAAGGCTTTGTCCAGTAGAGATTTTATGGCTGTGACCAAATAAGTCAACATTATTTTTTTGCTAGTTAAGTCTATTATTGATCACAATAGCTTTTTATGAAAACATTGATCAACTTTTACTTTGAATTTCAACTTGAGACCATGTTTGGCTCAAATTATGAGTTAAAATATAACTTATGGTGAAAAATTCGATCTGGCTCCAATTTTGTCATCTTGAAATGCAGTTTTGGTCAACTTTTACTTTGAATTTCAACTTGAAAGCATGTTTGGCACATATTATGAGTCGAAATATAACTTATGGTGAAAAGTTCGATTTGGCTCCATTTTCGTCATCTTGAAATGCAGTTTTGGTCAATTTTTAGTTTGAATTTCAACTTGAAACCAAGTTTGGCACATATTACCGTATTCGCGCGCATACAGTCGCATGTGCGTATAGTCGAAGGTGTGCGTATATTTCGAATATACGCACATGTGCTTGTGATTGAAAAAAAAATCAAAATCAAGAATGACAGTAAAAAATTTTTGATCGTAAGATCATCGGTTCCAAGTCATGTGCTTGACTGATTTCATGCATTCGTGCCCCTCAGTTCGTGTCAATCGCGGCTGTGTCTGCGGTCAATGGATTGCAAACTGTCAAATAAGTTGCGATGTTGATTGCCTAATTACTGTGAGTTTATTGACACTTGTGATTTCGTTTGACATCCTATGATCAGGATGTGTCATTTCTGTTCATGTGAAATAAATATCTTGAAAAAACCCTTGTTTCGTTCATGTTTGTGATGTTTGCCGCCTAGCAGGAAGTTGCCATCTTTCTAGCATGTACTCATTAATATTCATGAGCTGATTCACATTCCAACCAATCAAACGTTACCTTTCAAAACGAATCAGCCAGTGGTGAAAGGCCAGATATGACGTCATAAAGAACCCCACCAATCAGGCTGCTTGTTTCACTTTCTTCTTCCAAGTGACATGTGGATTTGTTTTGAAATAGCAACGACCCAAACAACAAATTTTATTTGTTCCCCGAAGTCTCAACAGCTTCACACAACAATAGATTATACATCATGCACTTACACCAACACAAGTACCGATGTCTGAATTCATTCATGCACCGAACCATGTAATTGCAATTGACGAGTCGGGGCGGATTTGACAGTCGTGTCGGCCTCGTATAACTGTCAAAGTATCTGAGCCTGATCAAAGAGATTTGTAGTCAACCCCTTATCGAAAACGATCGCACATGTGCGTATGTACGAAATATTTTCCAATTTATAAGTGGCCTAAAACAAGCAAATTTCGGATAAACGCACATGCGACTGTATGCGCGCGAATACGGTATGAGTTAAAATATAACTTATGATGGAAAGTTCGATCTGGCTCCAATTTCTTCATCTTGAAATGCAGTTTTGGTAAACTTTTAGCTTGAATTTCAACTTGAAACCAAGTTTGGCACATATTATGAGTTAAAATATAACTTATGACGAAAAGTTCTATCTGGCTCCAATTTCGTCATCTTGAAATGCAGTTTTGGTCAACTTTTACATTGAATTTCAACTTAATACCAAGTTTGGCACATATTATGAGTTGAAATATAACTCATGGCGAAAAGTTTGATCTGGGTCCAATTTCGTCATCTTAAAATGCAGTTTTGGTAAACTTTTAGTTTGAATTTCAACTTGAAATCAAGTTGGGCAGGTATTATGAGTTAAAATATAGCTCATGACGAAAAGTTTGATCTGGCTCCAATTTTGTCATCTTGAAATGCAGTTTTGATTACCTTTTACTTTGAATTTCAACTTGAAACCATGTTTGGCACATACATGTATTATGGATCGAAATATAACTTATGGTGAGAAGTTCAATCTAGCTCCAATTTTGTCATCTTGAAATGCATTTTTGGTCAAATTTTACTTTGAATTTCAACTTGGAACCAAGTTTGTAAAATATTCTGAGTTGAAATATAAATAGGTGAAAAGATTGATCTATCTGTATTTTCGTTATTTTATCAAACATGTCGAATGGAAATTCATATAAAGAGATTTCAGTGGTGATTTTGAATTCGACCTTCAATAACCTCGGAAAATCAGTGCAGCAATTTTGGTGGGGAAAAGAAAACAGTTGTGACTTGAGATTTAACATTTCTCTGGTAATCTTTTTTAGCCCTTACTCTAGTTTTTCACAATTGACAGCGATATATTTGGGGCAACAGAGATGATAGGGCTACGGGGGATACACCCAAGCGGTCGTAGGCGACCGGAAGCGTCTAGTTTGTTTAGGATTAAGGATAATGTTGTAATCAGAATGTCCTATTCCCATGCAATTGGAGATGGTGAGTAGGTTCCACTCGGTAGTCTAGGTAGTCCATCTATGATGCTATCTGTGGGTGGTGTTTACTGTGGGACAGTGGGGGTCAGTTGTGTGTCTTGATCCCCTAGGACATAGACCTTAGCATATGATAAATGCCTTCAGTCATATCCTTAGCATATGCCTTCAGTCATATTGTTTAAAGCTGTGCAAACTGCAGTGATTGGACATCACTTGGTAGGTCATTGACCCTTGTTTGTTGTTCACAAAGGTTCTCACTCTTGCGTTCATGTCTATTTGCAGTACATGGAGATGACACAGAGGATACTCCCACAACCACTACACAAAAACCAACAACAACAACCAAAACAACTCCAAAAACAACAACAACAACTGCAACAACAACTACAACAACAACTGCAACAACAACTACAAAGTCTACAACCACTGCACAAACAACAACAAAACATCCTACAACGACAATGATGCCGCCAGCATCCACCACCCCGCCTCCCTCTGAACGCCCAGCTGTCGGGACGTACTACGTCAAGGCTGACAACGGAACCAATTGTGTCCTCCTCAGTGCCGGAATCCGTCTGTGGTTCACTTACGACAACTCCTCCACCAAGCCTAATGCTACAAGAACTGTATGTTGAGGCGAGAATCCATTCTCGCAGGGATTCCCGTAAAATGGCCCTTGATTCTTGCAAAATATAATAAAGTATTTGGGAACAGGATTCCCGCAAAATTTTATGAAATTCTAACCTTGAACTGTTCACATTTCCAATTTCACATCTTCTATGTGTTCATTCAGTTGTCACTCCATGGCCAGTAATAGCCATTTGATGTTCTGTTATTTTACAGAACAATACAGTGTTCGTCGATGTGACAGATTTGCCTCTTCCTGCAACCCAAGTCAATGGTCTTTGTTCCAACAATACGCAGTCCATCACTGTACCGTTCAAAGTCGATGGCAATGATTGGAATGTCACGATGGTATTCAACAGGACCAAGAACGACATCAAACTGATAGAAACCACAGTCGACTTCACGATGACGAAGAAGATTTTCCCAGATGCTTTCATGAATACAACAGTTACTAGCCCTTACCATCCATACCATGGTAGGTTATTTAATTTCCGAGCCAAGCGTGTGCATACATATTTATAGTAGCATGTAGTGTCTTTCAGGATGAATTTCTTTCAGTTATCCTGTGAAAGTTGATTGCATACCTCATTACCTCTACAGTTTGTACAATGCTTGTACTTTTAAACAATGAATTAACTTCAGGGAAGTTGCCTATTTGACATACTCAAAACTCTCAACTTTGCCTCAACTTTTGTTTTGTTTGACAGTTGCCATGGTGAATCAGAGCCTGATGGAGACCCCTAAGGGTCAGGGATTCAGGTGCGGCTCAAACAACACCATCCCGTTCACAGTGAAAAGTCCGCTGACTAAAGTCGAAACTCGCAAACTGGAGGTTGAGGCGTATCGCACCAAAAACACAACAAAGTTTGAGAAGGAATGTGAGTTGACTTTCCATAATCGAAAAATCTTCAGACTTTTTTCATGAAAAAAAAAATTGAAATGAGATCTATTGGGACTATTGCATTGTCTTGAGAGGAAGTGATAAACATGACCAAAATAGTAAGTCCCAATGTCTAGTCAATGGTGGTGTTCAGGAATGCTCAAATCGCCAGCTGACATCACTGTTCTATGGTTTTTTGACGTCATCATCCTGTCAACAATATAAACAGAATTGCACTAACATAACTTTTGTCATTGATGTTAACAGGTGATTTGGTGCCCAAATTGACAAATTGTTATTACAATGCTGCCTCCTGTTGAACAATCATTTGATAACCCCCTATTATGAGTGTGTGAAGTAATCCAGGGGACACTCATCACTCTCTCTCTCTCTCTCTCTCTCTCACAGACACACAGTGTGAGCAAGACAACAACATCAGCAACATCGTCCCGATCGCTGTGGGGGCCGCACTCGGAGCTCTCGTACTCATCGTGCTCATCGCTTACCTTGTGGGCCGCAAGCGAAACCAGCGCGGCTACGAATCTGTGTGATCACTGGCCCTATGCTGTGTCTGTGTTAATAAGGGGTCTGAAAGATACAGAAGGGAAGGGGGGGGGGGCATGTGAATTGTTTGGGGGGGGGGGGGGAAAAGGTAATATTTTGAAAAGCTATGAAGCTTTCAGGGCAAGAAATTGTTGCATTTCGCTTTCGTTGTGGGGCACTGGCGAATTGTTTTGACATGCCAGCTTGTTTGTTGCACTGAAATTATAAGAAAATTATCCATGGCATGAATCATGTCAATTTCTGGTCTGGGGTTTCATTTTGACGTCCACTGAGGCAACATTTGTGATACTGATTTCTTTGAGACTGAAAAGAACATAAACACTAATAAATAAATGTTTGTATCTATGTATATACAGATATATATATTATGTAAGTTTGGTTAAATATAGTGTGAGTGTTTCATACTGACGAAGTAATGTGGCTTATTGACCTGTGGATTGTGCAAGTCAATGTTGTCATTCCTCACGCTGGATTAAATCACAGTTGTAACAAAACTTGATAGCATTTTGTATTGACATGATACGTAGCCACAATAATGACTTGTCTCTTCAAAGGTTATTCTTTACACTATCCACTGGTGCTTGTATAGCTGTATTACTTCTCTGTTACCATGGTGACTTACATTAAAATTTACAATACATTACAGTTACATTACCCACATATTGGCAGAACATTCCTTATGTATTATGATAATGTGGTTTCCACGTATTTGGATTCAAACAATATGTAATAGCAACTGTTTTCAACAAGTTTGGCTGTAAGAGCTATTCATTTCTGGCACTACTACATATAGTACCTATTTCTGCACAATGCTGTGTATGATGTTCTAATACCCATGATGCCTATTCCCGCTGCATTTTGCTGTTTATATGTAATATGTTATACCTGTGTGATCAGGTTGTGTTTATGTATCCAGACGGGAAATTTGTGAAGTTTTGTTGAGATAAGTTTATTACCATTTGATAACTACACTAATCAACGGACAAGTACTGATTTGGGTGTGTTCAAAATTATTATACTGTGGATCAGTATATAATACGAGTATCGGGTATGTGCTGCTTTCTTTAAATGAGTTTTCTTTGCTCAACAATGTTAATATTACTCGTAATTGTATCTTCAAGAACTTATTGAATAACAATTGGCCAATTCATTTCCATGTCAAACTCAATCATCAATGTCCAAATATAGCTGTACAGAATTATTTTGCCAGAGTCCTTTTGTATCGATGTGTATTAGTTAGCAATCATGTATTTAATCGGTCCATTTATACTCGAGAAACCATTGTATGTATGACGATGTGTACATGTCCGATATATGGAGTTTGATTGCGCAAAAGGAACGGGTTAGCATCGGATTGGTAGAATCGTGTGAAAGGTTGTACAGTGGTCCCTGTAAGATGAGACACCTCCAAAATAAGACTTCCCTGTCTGTAAAGACTTTTTTGTATTCCCCAAAGATCAATTTAACATGTAAATGAACCTGTTAGATAAGACTTCCTGTAAGATAAGACCTCGTTTTCTCTGCAAAAGGCGAGGTCTTATCTTACAGGGACCACTGTACTTGTGCAGATCTGTATTTACGCCTTGCTCTTGAATAATGCACGGATTTTTGATGCTATGTCGTATGTGTAGTTCATTGCCAATTAAAGACAAATCCACCTCCGACCTCTCCTGGTTCCTTGCTATAGCTTGACGTTTTGTTCATGTTACTCGAGTAAATTGGTTTCTTACGGCCAAATTTACGACTGACCGTAACGTTTGTAGGCTGTAGAAGCATACACGAGATGACAACATCCTTTTTACTCGAGATGTTTATTGCACCGTTTTTTTTTTTCAATGGAGCGAGACTTCACACACACAAAACCTGCAATACAGATGGACTTTCAATGGCTGCATTATACTTAGTTTTAATACGTTGTGACATCGTACAAAAGTATTCATATACTCACACACAAATAAAATTTACATGGTTGTCTCCTTTGCCCAAAAAAATGTGCTTCACATAAACCAGTACATGTACAGTATGAATGGATGACTCGTGCCATAGGCTGGTTATTTTCAGAAACACATACCTGTGGGAATAAGTCCGGTCTAAATACAGAAAGATACAAATAATGGGGACCTGCGCCAATTGCAAATTCATTGAAGTCTCGGTAAACACCCACCTTGCATTTCATTTCAAGTCCGTATTGTTGACAAATTTTAGTCGTCTTGCTGGTTGGCACCGTCCATGTCGTTTGAATATCGATTCATTTAAGTCCTGCATGATTAAACTAAACATTGGGAAATCTTTATATAGCAAGGTGGGTCTATAATATACAGATGGACCTGTCGATAATGTACCCCATTCGTGGCCCAATAATGTACCCATTTACATGAATACGGTTTCAGCAGTAGCATAGTCCAGAAACGATTCCTGACCATTTCATTGTCAAATGCACTAGAACACTTCATGTGTGCTATGTATGATGCTAAATTTTCTACTTCTATCATCACATTTACTGATTTGGCCACAACGATCACATCCCTAGAACCAACTGCCACGGTGTAAATGTTGTGAATTCTACCTGCTAGAGGTATATGTTGAATTCTGCAAGGTCCTATCAAGCTTATATCTAGGGAAAAGATACACACTCAGTGCTCATGTTAAACGGACGATGTATGCCCAGAAGTGAAAAGCTAATATTTAATAGTGGTTCATTTGATTGAAAAATAGAAAAACTTTTATTTTGATACCAAAATGCTGACCACACTATATCAATTTAAACATGACTACACACAAACATCAAATGATACACAAGCGACTCTCTTACATTTACACATCTCATTTTCACACCGATATCACAACAACCTTGGAACAATATATGACATTTTTCAAATATAAAATATCACAATCATTTTGGAACAACAATTTCTCACTCTCCCATACATCTATGTATGTATATATATATATAATTTGTATACTGCAAACGATAAACACACAAATGGAATACAATTCACACGGACTTGCATATCTGTCAAGACCGATCACTTATAATTAAAACTAAACACCATCATCCAGATACCCATCCACACTCACTCAACACTCAACAGCACTAACAGAACAAAAACATTCCTCGCTTACAAAACACACTCAGACACACACGCTATGATCTATATCAGCCAGACCCAGGCTTGAATTTGTTAATGAAGACTTTGATTGCGCCGTTGAAGTCGGCTGAGATAATAACTTCTCCCCGCACGCCGGCCGTCATTTCCTTCTCGTCTGAGTCCATGAACTGGAACTGCGGCCGAATGATTAGACTCGGCTCCGGGGCGAATATGGCTGCGGTCACCACGGCAACATGAGCTGCAGGAAGAGGAACAAGTATAAACATCCAGCTCTGTGACATGTCAGCAGTTGACGACAGCTTTTTTTGGGCGTGATGTGAATTGAATGATAGACATTGAACTGCCTGGGCTATTGCATATCAATGCAGAGAGACTGATAAATAGCTTTCTCCTTTCACCAACCTTTGACCGCCTCCCAGAAGTCGCTTCTATCTCGACGGACGGAGTAGAACTTGTAAAAGTCGTGTTGCGTGCGCCAGATGTAGACACAACCATCCTCAGAACCACAGATGATGTAGTGACCGTCTTTGCTGTGGATCGTAAAACATAGCGGAGATAGTTACATGTACTGGTTTTCACCTATGACTGCCTCCAGATAAAGAGTATTATACAGGTCCAACATGCAGCTCAATCTATCTAGAGAAACTCTGCTCTCAGCTTACACAGATAGAACCATAATTTTGCGGCGCAAAGGTACCAGTACATACTTTTTACCGAGTTTTAAGCTTATCTTTCAATCATGATCACTATAACGCTATAACCTCAAACACATCGTATGACAGTGCACACTCACTTGAAGCTGGCTTTGATGCGACTGCTGTTGTTGGCTGACCCGCGATATTTGCAAGTTAGCGTTTTGTCTCGTAAGTCATAGAGACGAATTCGTGAGTCATTTGAAGTCACCAAAATCTGAAAAGTTACACATCTCAAAGTTGACATTCATTCAGGCACCAACAAGTTGTTATAAATATTCTGTGGCATTCTAAAAACTCCCATTACAAATTTCAGAGAGATGTTTTTCTGGGAAAGACAAATTGACCCTGTTAAATTATGGTATATTTCCTGAACAAACAACTATTTCTGCATTCTTATCACTGTTTATTCATTGACAAAAGTCCTAGTGCCGAAAACTGTAGATCACAGTTTCTATACAGATTAAAATTTTGACTATTTCCACATAATTTTTAAATTTCTTTAATGAGTATGAATCAACGATAGTAGTCAGTAATTTTTCGTGCCCACCTTGTTCTCCCCGGGGTAGGGTTCGACCCCCGTGATTTTCCCTCCCTTGGCGTTCTTGCCCCTCGTGGATCGCACATGGATCTGAGTGTGGTAGTCCAGGTGCTGACGGAGGGAAATACAAAATGGAGAAAATCAGAAATTTGCAAAAAAAAATGTGCAGTAATTTGCACTGTGACATAATCATTGTCAGAAAGGCAACAACTGCAAAAATTGATAAATTATAAAGAGGTAATCATCAGCTATTTGTTGAATGGTAGAAAGAAAGCAGCCTGATTCACACAGTTAGTTTTACGGTGATAAACTGTAATGTAAGGCTTTACAAGCAGCATGAATGAAGATTTTCTTGGCAAATTTACAGCTTCAATCCATTTATGCCACTTGAATAAATCCGAAGATCTTACATCCTGAGTGTACAGGACACAGCGGCCGTCGTACGTCCCCACGGCGATCTTGCCGTCGGAGCAGAAGTTGGCAGCGGTTATGAGCTTGCTCTGTCCGGACACCTCGTTCCACAAAGCCACACGCTTCTCCGGGATGCTCCAGAGCCGCAACTTCCCATCCAGCGACCCGCTCAGGAAGTACCGGTCATCCTGGGGGCGTGGCACACAGACAGCAGTGTGATTGGATGAAAAGGCAAGGGGGCGTGGCAGAGAGACAGCAGTGTGATTGGGCAGTGTGATTCTAGTACTGGTAGATGAGAAAATGATCTATGCAATGATTCAGCACTCGATGAACTGATTGCTGGCAGACTGATTGAGAACTCACCTTTGGATGGAAGGCTATCGCAGTGACAAAGTCTATATGCTGGAAACAACACAGACACTCCTTGCGTGAGACGTGCCACAGACGGACGGTCTTGTCCATCGATGATGAGAGGATAAAGTAATTCTGAAAAGTCATAAGATGCCAAGTGAAACATCATTCTCAATTTGTTTTCAGAAGATTGAATCTCAGTTGCATCATTTACAAAAGTCTTTTTCGACAACAAAAAAGACAATTTTTATTGTGAACACGAAGGGAGTTTATCCTGACTAAGTATGTAAGATCTCCTGAGGTGCTGTTGCCATGGTTACAGTGACTGACCTTTGACCAGGAGACGTCGAGAAGATCGGCCGTGTGACCACGGTACACACAGAACGGCTTACGTACGAACGGCGCATGGCCATCTTCCTCCTCCTATATGTCACAAGGAAAAACCAGCGAGGATAGACATAAATATTTGTGTTTTAGAACGACATGAATGTGTGTGTGACTTGCTTCTTGAAGATAATTTGCGATTTGATGTTGGTAGTTGTGTGTTCCCTCATAATTAAATTTGAAGAAATGTTCATTACTATGGTGAAACTATTCGGATGAAACAATTTTCATGCAAACATAACAGAAGTACATGTAACTGTATTCAACAGCCCAATGGTGTCGATATTTACACATGCACTGTATGCTATCATTGCTGAGCCATCAAGAATTCTCACAGTCATGTCTGAACTTAATCATCACAGTTTTCTGCCTGTGTATAATGCTGCATAAAGCAAACTTTGATCGAGGCAGTCACACTAAAGGCGATTCAGGAAAATCTCAACTTGCATTCAAATATCCAGAGAAAGTGAAGCCTTGTTGGTATCTGATCGATCAAATGGAGTCTAGTTCAGAAACACATACTGGGAGGCAGTGATTCAGGAGAATTATCTACAGTAGTAACGAAGGAAAATCAGACACAGTTTCAAGGAAATCATTCAAAATTCAGCCAAGTCAAAACAACAGGATGAAAAAATAGCAAATCTGTCATCAAAAGCCAGCATATTTAGTTTTTGCAAACTTCATCAACACTACAAGCAGAGTGCAAAGTTACCTCATCTAAATATTCAACTGAATCAGTCTGAAAAGTGTAAAATATTTTTCAAATATAGATGAAAGTTAGTCAACTGAATGACAGAAATTGGGCAAAAACAGTTCACAGGGCAGACAGTAACTCATACTAAACAGCTCCGAATAAATACGACACATTGTATAGCACTGTTGCTAATTGAATTCACATTTAAGAACAGCGAATAATCACTGACAAAAAAACAAAACTACAAACAAAACATGGATGTGTCCAGCATCACACACATATTTGCTTACAATGTCCCCATGCTCGGAGGACTGTACGCTGTCCTGTGAGGGAGTGGGCGATACTCTCGCGGCCTCGCTGTACTTCTGTCGCATCCCGTCAAAGTAGGTGTACGCCGACTTCAGCACCCAGATCCGCAGCAGATTATCCTGTCCCCCCGTCGCCTGTAGCCATGGCAACCCAAATAAATGCTTTTTCCCATCAAGAGATAATTAAACATGTTTTAACTCACAGGATGAAAATTATTATCAATAGTGGTATTGTCATCCACACTGAATACACATTATGAATAGACATTTATGAAGAACTCACTAGGAGTTTTCCGCAGTGGGAGAACTTCATAGTCCAGACTGCCCCCTGCAGGAGAGATAATGAACTAATGAACATTTTGTCAAACACAAACAAAAAGTGTCAGTTATTATTAGAAGAGGACAAATAAATAGGTGTATGAGTATGGAAATATATATGCGTGGAATTGAGCAACTTACACCGGAGTCTTCCGCGAGATTCTGAACAGGAACCAGCAGATCAAAGTCATACGGGCCCTTGTGTGAATGTGACGCTTTGATCTGTTGGAAATCACACACAAATGCCATTATTGTCTATCATTATTTCAAAGCATTGCGCCAGGTTGGTAAACGATAAAGGATTCAATTGCTGCAAGGATTTCTTCAACGGTCGAATGTACTCTCTACAGAACTGACCTTGATCATTCGGCGTCCGTCAATCAACTCGTCTTCATCTGAACTACTGTTGCCTGGTAACCATAGAAACATGATAAGGTGAGTTTTTTCATTATCACAATATCCTCAAGCTTTCTAGCAGAATCACATTCAGGCTGAGCGCGAAGTCAGATACAGAAAAGTCTCGTTTACTTACGATCTTCTTTCATTGACTTCAGCTCAGATTTGATTTTCCGCACTGATTTGCTCAGGAATTTCTTAATCTTCTTCCTTCAAAACAAAAGTTCAATATGAACATACATAGTAACCAACATCATACATGTCACGAAAGGCCTGATTACTATTTTTACAACAGGTTATTCAGGATCTGATCACTACATATTGCAGATGCATGCAACTGCAAAGAAATGGCTCGATCTAACATAGTATTCAAGTCAATTCACAACAATTCCACTGTCTTATTTCAGTCCACCTACCTGGATAAATCAGCTGACTTACCCTCGTTTTTTAGGTACTTTGACGGTCTTGACGGTCTTGCCCTGGTCCATTCCCTCCTTCTCTAGCATATCCTTCGCCTTCTGCTCACTGACAAGGTGCAGAAAACCAAAAACCCTTAGTCATCTTTTCAAATACAGTGGAATTCCCCTGGACGACTATTCTCCCAAGGCGACCGGACCCCTAATAAAACATTACAAACGGTCCCCAACTATTTCCCTTTGTTGAATAAACAGTCCCCCCCCCCCCCCCCTTTGGTGCGATCATTGCCTTTTTGCGATGAGCACCCTCGTGGCCATCATCTCATGGCAGTCCGGACGGTGGTCTTAATAAGGGAATTTGACTGTACTATACATGCTAACAATGTGATGAATAGGTGTGCGGTCAATAACACACTGAAAATGATAAAACAGATCGTTTGTTTTCTTCCTCATTGCTACTCTTCTAGATCAGTGATAGCATTAATCATAGCATTAATTTTTTAATAGAGAAAAAGTTTCCGGTGATGCTACCGGGTATATTTTCAATCCCATCATTTGCATTGAATGCACAACTTGTGTGCACAGTGCGCACAAGTCATATATGGCATAAGATGATTGCAAAAATGACTAATAGACATGTTATCATGGATATAAATATATGTTTTATATATTTTTTCATTTATTTATAGACAGCTGAATCTTCATGCAAAGCCCAGAAGATTTTCTCCAGGCACCTTACCTGGAATACTCCTTAGTGATGCGCATGATGTGGAGGGAGAGGGGGTTTAGACTCGGCGCAACCTTCTCCTCAGCTTCACTGAGTGGGATACGCTCCCCTGTGTCCAGGTTTGTGACCAGTACACCTTCCAGAATCTCCTGTGTGGCCAGAAAATCATAAAAGCTTGTCTAATTGTCAAGTTGAATAAGTTGAATAGCTGTCTTTGAACATGTAACAAAATCAACAAGATAAAACTTTGTCATGTTTATATTTACTAAATTTATGTATTTTCATAATACATAAGAGTTAAGGTACATATGTCACATGGTACTAGACAATGTATACACATTCCAAAATATTTAACGAAAAAGAAAGTTCCACAAAGTTTACTGTGACCCGATACATTCAAGTTGTGAGATATGTACATGTCACAGGGTAGTACTAAAGCATTTCAGAATTTGATTTATAATCTGCAGCACAAGGTGTCCTCGCACTGACCTTGTCAGACATGACACGCCCGACGTTACTCCTCGCCCGTTTGATGTCGTCAGAGCTCCCCGATGCTCCACCCACCCCGCCAAGGGTCTTACTCTTATGCTTCATCAGGTAGAGATCTCGCTGTCGCCGTGACTCGTGCTCCACCAGCTCCCTCTCCAGGTTGTGTAGGTTCTCATCGTGTTCGTCCGGTGTCGCACCCGGGACACTGTCCTCCCTCAGGATGACGACGTCGAGGTCACACTCGCTGCTCGCATCACCGGCCACCAGGTTCTTCATGGAGTCCTCCTCTTGGACGGTCTCCATGGTGGCGGGGGGCTCCTCACTATCATTGACGCCCTTGACGGCTGAGTCCTCCGTGGCCACCACGTGCCTGTTGCCTTGTGTCGCGGCGCTTAGGTCCAATGAAGGGCGGTGTCCTAGTTGGGAATTCCCAGATGGGTAATTCCCAATGGAATTTACACTCAGACGATCAGGATCAGTAGATGATCCTGAAGACAGCTGATCCAGGTCTTGACTGGTTCTCTGGAAGGAATCATGATGAAGTTCAGAGCAGATGGTGACAAATGAAGCAACATACTATAACTATTACCATCACATCATAATTCTAAATGAAGTAGGCTGACAATCAGATGAGGCTGCAGCTTTGAATATCACATTGCCCACAACATTCAATTTGATAGAAGGAGCAAGAACATGAAAGTCTGACACCAACATACATATATCCCACATTGACCATTGAACGAAAACAAAATCAAATTCCAAAGGACTGTTCAAATACAGAAGGAATCCATCAACAGTTTCCAAATTTGATTTCAAACGAATCAGGTCAGTCATAAATATAATCACAAAGAACCATCAACCCAAACTAATGTAGGCCGACATTACCGGCGATGTTCCACTGTTGGTAGATCGTTTTCTCCTAGGTGGAGCCACAGGTTCAAGAGAGTTGCCCCCAGGGGGCAGCACTAGTCCAAAGTCGCTGAGAGGCTTGTCGACCTTGGGGGTGGAGGTCACAGGCTGCTGGTGCCGTGGTAAGGACTTGGTACTCTGAATCAGGTCAGGTTCCTGTAATTTTGTGCTCCTAACGAGGTCTATCTCAGGGGTGGCTTCACACGGATAGACACTGAGCTCCTTCGGCAGAGAGCTAGACTTTCTCTTGGGATCGTCGTCGTCAGCCACATCGGCCAAAACTTCTTCAAGCTGTCTGCTTTGTGGCTTCTGTAGGGACTGTCCTGAGGCGTTTGATTGACTTCCCATGCTAGATCGATCATTAGAACTTCCACACGCAGACAACGGATTCTCGACTGCGTCCTCAAACAGATCACTGTCAAAACTCGACACTGCTCGATCCATCCTTGAGTACTGACTAGGACTTGGACTGGCAAATGTTTCACCAACAAAGGACTCATAAGCAGCGATGCCTTGTTGGCTCCTATCACAGATTTTGGCGACGTCTCCGCGATTGAGGCGTCCAGACTGCTCCAGTTCGAATGACAGCGCCTCCAACTTCTCGGCTATAAGTTGATCCGTGGCGAGTCCATCTCCAGCCGCGAGAGGGTCATCCGAGTTCTCCAGACAACTTCTGAAATCTTCCGAACCCTCTGCTTGGCTGGTGGACTTGGCCGGCGTACTCTCGTCTGACATGAATAACCTCATCTCTTCCAGCTTTCTCCGTCGCAGTTCATTTTCGTGCGCCTTTTTGGCTGCTTCCTGAAAACGAACATTCCCTATTGTGTGAAACAGCCCAACCAAAATGGCCAACAGTGAACACAAAACAATCAAATACCTAAACTATAACAAAGGGGTGACACAACGAAGGAGGAATTCCTAAAACCAAAGTCAAACTCAAAATACCTGCCGTTCCAACTCCTTCTGCTTTTTACGTTCAAGAGACACAAGTTTTTTGTGGACTTCCTCCTCCTCTTTCCTGCGCCTGTAACCAAGGTAACCATGATCACAAAATACAATTTGAGTACAATACGAATGTACTTATAGTGCCACAAAAATTTTTACAAAAGAGGTTCAATCGGTGTTCGAGTCAAGGTACCTGTCTTCAATGGATTGTTTCTGAGCAAGAAGCCGGAATTCTTCCTGCTCCAAATCCAAGAGCAACTCACCCTGTCATTGATTTAAACAGAACAACTCATCATCAGTCAAACTTTATAATGCTCATTGGACACTCATTGAAAGCTATCAATAGTAATGATGGTCAAAAATAGTGTAATAAAGAACACAGAACATATACTAGTATTAAAACATAGTCCAATTCTCAATAAAGTGTACTTTTCATCTACCAGTATTTTACTTATCATGCATGAGGAATGAAGACCGGGCAAAGTGCACTGCAGTAAACGATTCGAGTTAGTCTAAATGTTTCTCACCTCCACGTCTGATACACTGCTCTTCGACTGCAACCTACCAATGAAATCAACAAAATATTAGTTCATGGGCAGATAAGTTATGTCGTGCCACATACTTGTGAAAACATGACCCAGACTTGCACTGGATAGCCCCATCAGGCCCACAGTGCACCAAGTCACTGAAAGATGGACTTTAGCACATATTTACACTTGTTCCGGAATTAAAAAAAACATGGTGATTTTTAAGAAGCTTCAAACAACATGTATAGCCATCAACAGTAAATGCAAGAAGTAATACTAAAGTGGTGGAAGCATTTTATGAATTTTATGAGAGGACTCCGCATTGATAGGTCGCCGAGTCACCGACTCTATTGATCTACTTTGTCTTTCTGGAATTGTGATTTGTGTTTCATGTTCTTCTCAATGTTACATTTTGGGTAATCAGAGATCAGGAATGGATCATCAATTGGTTGAATTACACGTGAAAGACTCGACCCAGCTGACAATTAATCAGTTGGTTATGGGCTATCCACCCTAAGTGTGCCAAATCCCTAAATTCATAAACAGTCTTTTATTCTTGCTAGATTCTGTTTTATTTTGTTGACCTTGATGCTGATGAAAAGTCAAACTTTTCTGCACTCAGCCGTGATTTGAGTTTTTAGCAGTTGACAAGGGCAAGCACCCAGCAAAACCGTTGGTTGGGTAATTCAGGGATGTGGCGAAATTAGGACAGACACCTCGTATTAGTCATATACAAAAGGAACAATGCCGAAATATCAGATCTAGCAATCACCAGGCAACTGAGTTGTCTGTACCACGATTGGTTTAGGTGAATTACTAGTAATCATCAGACATCTAACATTAGTCAAGTTCAACACAAAACCTTGGATGATTTTGCCCATACCTTTGTTTGGGATAATTGGGTCAATTTGAGATTTGGGCCTTGCCAGCAGCAGCTTGATTATTGCAACTAACTCCTATATATACAGGGTACCCAATCAATACATCGACAGACTTCTAAAAGTTCAAAATGGCTTGTGTCGTATCCTAACGTGTGCCCGCCATTTCACCCGTGTCACACAAGCTTAAGGAAATACTCTGGCTATCCATTAAATATCGTTTGAACTCAATGTTACAACATTCAATGACCTCAACTTTTCCGAACCTACCTATCTAAGCACAATAATATTTCATAATCCCAAACACGTGGATCAAGACTGTCAATTCCAAACTCCTTTTCCACAACCAAAACAGGTTCCAAAGTATTTTTCATCGCTGCCCGAAAAGATTTTTCATTTTGGTGCCCTTACTCACAAACAGAATGTTTTCGAATGCTTCTCCACAACTGATTATTCCTATGATTAACGATCTGCATGACACGCCATTGAGTTTGTATGACAAAAAAATGGCGCTAGATAGAAGTTGATATGACCATCATTTCTCACCCTCTATTGCTCATCTCAACACTGGCCACCAAGAGTGGGCGAAACCCATCTCGCAGGTCAATGTTGTCAAGCAAATTACATATAAGATATAAAAACGTCATCATTGAAAAAGCTTCGTAACTAAAGTCACGTAACACTGGTAACATGGCTTGTGTTTTGGTGAGAGATGTGATGATTTTATGAATATCTCCTGCGTTTTGGACAACTTGAACATCTGTCAGTACTGAAACCGGCGAGAAGATGCACAAGGAATTTATTCAGATCTCGCACATATTGCTCATTCAATGGGAGGCAATGCACAACGTGTCGTTATTGGCCAGATAGAATTTGTTGCTACGATGCGTAAACAAATGCAATCGATCACATAGAATATAACGGCCTATCACACGATCGAAAAGCAATCGTTCTGTCTGAATACGTCTGAATATTATGGTATCTGACCATGATGACTGGCGGCCAGGTCGTCAAGGTTTTGACACTTTTGTGTCGAACTTTATTTACTAGATAGGCAGTGGAGAAGCACCCCCGTTAGGTTGTATATGTCCCATATGGTAGCATACTGCCTTTTAAAGATACTTTCTTGTTATACCAAACGGGAAACCGCCCCCACACTCGCTATAAAAGGCGATTTTCCCGCCAAGTCGGTGTCAGTCGGGCAAATCACTAACAACAGCTTAGAGGACCTGTCAACTGTTCAGAATCTTGGCATATTATCGCTCACCTAGAATCGCCTGGAACAGTAAGATCCGTTATTTTTCCGAATGATATGCGTTAATAAGTAGTTACCTGGTTGTTGAAACCGTCTGTGATGACTTTTGAACATGTATGTTGTCGTTTAAGTGATATCTGGTGGTATTTGTTGGTGTCCTAATTTTTTTTCGCGTCAACGACAAATAGCATATCCGGTGTATCATGGAGATAACTGACATACAACATCTTGATCCCGAAATTATCATGTGTAAGAATGACCATCTTGGTCAAAACATGAAAAATGCCCCCAAATAATTGGAAGCGGTAGTTTAGGAATTGTTTGTGGGAAGTAATACAAATACGTGAAAGAAACTTTGTATTTAGATAGAAATACCACTTGAGGGTCCCAATATCTACATTTGCAGGGACAAGGAGTGAAATACTATTGTTTTTGCTAAATATTGTTATTGTACATTGTACATATTCAAAAATAGAATATGGAGTGTGGAAGACTCTGTTGTGCCATTGTTTGGCGAGTCAATCACAATGTTATACTCTTAACATATATGCCAATTTTGTTTATTGTAGCGTTGAAGACACGAATGCTATTGAATTAAAACACGTACAACTTGAAATTTGGTTTATTGAACATAGCCCAGTACACATATACGTATGGTCAATGACTTCCAATATAAATAGTATTCACCAATTAAGGTACGCATTAATATACAATATATGAATAACAACCCTGTGTATGACTTTGGAATTGAAAGATGTTGAAATAATAAGTTTTCATAAGTTATAAAACTAAATTGATAAACAATAAATAAGTATGTCAGGAGCTAAAATGCCTGTTCACAGTTAACAATGATGCAGGCGATGCCCCCCCCCCCCCCTCCCCCGCTCATACGCACACATCCACACTGCACACGCATACACACACAGCTACACACACAACGATACATACGTTGAAGCATGTATTTATGACGAAAGACAAATGTTTGTTTTATTTCCAGATGAACCCTATTTCCATCACGTGGGAAATAAAAGGTTATCACATTTTTCGTGTACACCCAACACCGCACGACAGTCTTCGAGTGTTTCCCGAGTATTTTAATCGTCATGATGTAAACGCCATGAAGGTCATGAGAGTTACTGATGATGTTCAGGTGGGGAGAGTGCCAGCAAATTTGTCAACCGCTATGAGGCACCTTTGGGTGCGTGGACTACTGGTGGGAGACATCAACACGACTGTCACTGGCCCTCCATCCCATCCGCATGACATTCCAGTTCACCAACGATACAGGCGTGGTGCACGGCACGATCGAGTTGGGGGTGGTGCAGTGATACCCTGCAGATATGAACTAGTAGTGCGATTGTCCGACTTGCGTGAAGTCATGGGAGCTTTTGAACGCTATTTGTTGCCTGTGGACCTCGAGAGGTTCAGATTATAGAATTGGCTTTGTTGCTTTGTTGGTTTGTTGTAATAAAGTGGTATTTTTGTGTTTGGTAATCATACATGCTTCAACGTGGACACATTGTACAGGGAAATGTTTCTTACACATATCCATATCATTGATGAGTAATTACACCATTACGAATAATTTATTTATCCAAAATATGGAAACAAATTGGCAATCTATCTGAAATAATGAAGAAGTGTTGAACATTTATTCCTTGTCAATGATGATGAAGACACAGGGCCGACATCTGAAAATATGAGGAGCTTATTAAAATATACACAACCAAAACCAATCACCACGTAATAGCTAAAACAGTGTTACATTAGTCTGTAAAATCTGCATAATTCGTGAAATCACATTACTTCCAAAATGAACGTGTCAATTACTTAATTGAGGCTTTGAAACCAATCGTTGAGGACAACAAATATTGTGATAAACATATTGTGAATCATAATGAATACAGCATGTATGTCAGATGAAAACAATAATATTTACGTCAGTGTGATTTTAAAATGAAAGGTGAACAAAATAGTGACAAATTGAACAAACAAGATATTGTTACGTAGTGCAAATTCCATAAAGATTATGGAACATTGTGTCAGAAATGGTAATACTGAAATAGGCAGTGCATTTAGTATTGAGCAAAACAGGGGCACAATATGATGTAAATTTCTCATGACAACTTTGATTGGCTTTCATTGAACGCTGCTGTTTTGATTGTGACATTAACACGACATTCCGCCTTTCCTAACAATGAGACATTGCAATTCACCTACACATAATTTACTGAAACAGTTCGTCATGTGTGTACACAATGTATTTAGCAGTACGCTCCCACAAGGTCTTCCTTTTCAGGTGATGTCCACCAAGGCATGTTGTTGCGTCACTCATGAGAGGCGATCAGCAAATAAACCTCATCAGATTTGGCACCTGACAGCATCGAAAAAGGTATCGGGTCGACTACGTCAGTTCATGATTGAGGAGAAACAAATCCTTCCACATGGGTCATACATATGTAGTGCATGCTGTGCGAGCTTGAGACAAGACTTTCAAAGCATCGCTTCAGGAAGTTCATGCCCACAGAGAGAGGTCATAGATCGGGAAGAACTGCTTGTTGATGATGGTGTTGCTTCATCGGGGGAACAACCACAGGGGAAGTCCTTCAGTGTGGATGAGCTGGTCAACTCAGTTGTCGATGCCATATCCAAGGGACTGCTGACAATAACGCAACTGGAATTGCTGGCGGAAGCCTTAGGGAAATCCCAGCAGAAGGAATTTTGCAATGAGGCATGCCAGTATCGCAGCACCTCGTACTCCATGGAGTATTTGACATCCTTTAACATCGAGAACTGGTTGGTGCAGTGCAACTATAACTGTTGTTGTACACTCGAGTGGCAGTGTTTGCACAACACACTTCCTGTTAATGACTTTGCACTTGGTGCCATTCACATTTTGAACGGCCCTTCAGTACTGAGAATCAGCACAGCACACTTGATCTGGCAATAACCCTTTTCTTCGTTTAACTGGCACCTGCATATTTTGCTGTCGGTAGTACCTGCAAAAATAGGAAATACTTTTGGAACACCTTCATCGTGATTCATGTGTTAAGTTGTTAATAATACATTCACAACCTTGTTTCATAATATCGGACATGCAAAACTGCTGTATAAGGAGCTGTGCATGGGGGACACTGCACTGTCAGATCAATGAATTTATTGTTAGTGGTTCCTGTTAATCGTGTCAACATTTCTGTGAGTGAAAAAGTGTTAATGGAAACAAACAAATATTTCATGGTATCATGCAACACGTACAGTCAAATGTGCACAGTGCAATCATGTCATGGCCTCCTCTGCATTGTGCTGTTGTACAAAGTGCTGAGTAAAAAGTAAACAATCAATGAAACAGCACCTGCTGCACTCAATGTCGGTGTTTCTGGCAATACCACTTGACGCCCTTCAGATCCCTCTTACTGTTATAGATCCCGACGCATCGGGCATGGCACCAATAGTGACATTTTTTTTGCTCACACTTCAGCCACACTTTCCCTCGGTCGGCCGCTGTGCCAAATGCCAGATGACATAACGGGCAGTCGTCCTTGTTCTGTTGAAATTTGTGACAGTTCATGTCATTTCACACTTCTAGGACATAAACCAAAAATGAATATTAATGATCAGTGAAAGTATAAAGAAACCTCATCAGTTGTTGCGCCCTCGCATGCTGTTTGCGTTGACGCTTCCTTCCTGTCTGGTGGTGCCTGCTGCTGCTGCTGCTGTGCATCCTGTGCCTGATGGGGTTGTTGCTGTGGCTGCGGCTGCTGCGGCTGTTCTTGCTGCTGTGGCTGCGGCTGTTGCGGCTGTTCCTGCTGCTGTGGCTGCGGCTGTTCCTGTTGCTGCAGCCGCGGTTGTGCTCCCTCATGTGGCAGGATCTGAGGGGCATCACCTGGATACTCCACCCCATTGTGCCAGTATGCCGTCTTTCCAGTTTCAGTCTTGGTCCACACCATCACATCCGTATTGGTGGCCAGATGCAATTCAATGGCCTTGAAAAGTTATTGACCAATATGTAAATACTAACGTTTGGCATGGGTTTTAACTAATCTCGCTTGCTGTTGTATATTTCAATAACATATCACCGATTATATTTCCTTTTTTACGCAACTTAATATTACACTAAATACATCATACAAAGTAAATTGTATTCAGACATGCTTAATTTATGTGATTCACACTTAAAGCATATAAATGTTATCAGAAAAGTGGCAGTCCAATGATAATATTATTTGTCCAAACTCAATATATATTAATGTGTTCATTATATTGCAATCACAGTTATCATGCAAGTTGACAATCATTGATTCACACAGCGGAAACGGCACCATATGTCCATTATTGTGTTAACAGATTAGACAACACTTTGGAGGCCTTATGGACTGGGACCACAAATCATACACCCGAGCACGAGGCCCTGAACATGCAAATGTGCGGGCTGTGAGAGATCTCCTGCGCGACTCACAATTCCTGACGGATCTCGACCAGCAAGGCACCTTGACATCTTTGGATGGGGTGGTATTGGACACTTCAGTTCTCAACATCACACAGAAAGCCAAGAGCCGCCAAGCATCAGTACGCCACAATATAGAGACTGTTAACGACATAGAGTCGGCCATAAAGGTGAAATAACAATATTTCTCTGCATCTACACCAGCACTGCAACTTGTGAAAGATGGCAATACACAACATGGGAATGTTTGGGGGAGGGTGGGGGTCACAAAGAAACCTGTATGAAAACTTCATATTCATTATTGAAACATACACTAACAGGGAGATTCCCATTGGGAGTATTCCTTCTATGACATTTTGAAATTTTCATGTGATACATCTTTGGTAGAACACCCCTCGGGAGCAGCTTTATTTCCTGCCAGAGGAGCGCAGCCACAGCCGCAAAACCAACGCGGAATTGAAGACAGATATTTTGTTTCTGATATCACACTTGGAAGATTTGGGCGACGACACAACTGACACTCACCGTGCATTGAAATCGGCAAAAACAAAGGCACAACTTTTGCGTATGCTAGATGAGGTGGAGGAAGAAGTGGAGATGTTAATGAATTCAGTAACTATCTCGGTTAGTATAACATTGCTGAGTGAAACATCTGAAATGTTAAAAAAAAACAGTTTTCGTATTATGAAAATTACGTGTGCATTTAATATTCATTGTTCATCATGAGCTGCATGACAATGGCATGATACCAGTATGTGCTAAAATAAGATTGAAACAATATTAATAATTAGGAACTGCACACATTTCCTCCACCACCCTCAAATATGTCAACAACCCCAGGTATCACCTTCTTAAACAGAGTTTTCCTCCTCTTACACAGAGTGGTTGACCGTTTTCTTCCGTTTGGGATCAATTTCGCCTTGGCCACCGACTTGCCCTTTTTGCTACTCACAACTACTCGTGGATCCATGTTATATATTGCAATAATCTGCAATCCAATAATTTTTCCATAACTTCAATAGTACATGTATTATGGGGATGTCACATGCAACACCAAGTATCCACCATATGTTGAAGCGGTGGAACATGGCCACGGGACACGGTGTGGCTGAGAGCAATCACTGAACATGTTGAGGGCCCGTTAAAGCAGTGTACGTTACCGAAATCACGTTTTGTGTGGACCCAAACAATCCCACATATTTATATTACAGCATTCTGGATGTTGCAGTACAAACTCGCGATTGCCACAATTCTGGGTTTGCATTTGCTGGACTGGTTATTGCCCTCTTCATTGCTGAACGCCCGCCGTGTCCCATCAACATGTTATACCCCTAGAGGCTAAGTTAGTAAACGGTTGGACTGGTTGGGTTTATATGGTCCCAATTCAAACGTACATTTACATTCTTATATTGAAACAAACCATGTAGCAACCAAAACCGGACGTTTAATCACCAAAAGGAACAAATAACACTTCTTATATTTTTGAAAAAGCCTTCAATTGAGGTGTACACTTTACAATGTTTATCGCTTTTTCCTGTCATAATGTTCACACAGTGTAGCTGCTGCCACATTTTCTCCGAGTTTTTACAACGTCGGCTATTCATATTTTCAGCCAGATAATGAGGAGGATGATTATTGTCTCTGAGACAACCGGAAGCAGCAACTGATACACCTGATGGGGACTTCTTCCGAAACAGTAAGATATTTTGTCTTATTTATCAAGGAAACACGTTACAAGGTATCGTATGTAACATTTCACATCGATTCTTGTAATCGGATAGTATATGAAGTCCAAAGATAACACTAAACATGATTGGATCCTGATTATCGTGGTGATTCTGTGACGATACCAAGTACTATGTTCGATAATGGACAATGCCCTGTACCACTTACCTTTGTCTTCAAAGGCCGACTGAGACCGACTTGGCGGGAAAATCGCCTTTTATAGCGAGTGTGGGGGCGGTTTCCCGTTTGGTATAACAAGAAAGTATCTTTAAAAGGCAGTATGCTACCATATGGGACATATACAACCTAACGGGGGTGCTTCTCCACTGATAGGCCTAGAGTCAACATAATTTGAGTCTGCAAATAGATAGTCCAAATGTAAATGTCCGAACAGTTCTGGTGTTTATCAACTTGAACAACTTTCAAGTCACTCATTGACACTCAGTCACTGCCAACTGTCATTCATCAATTCATTGTCAACAACAAACAATCGAGATCATTTGCAATGAGATTTGTGACCCAAAACTCGGACCCAAGTAAAAATCTACCTGGATTGTCGAACAGGTGTGACATCCTGGGCGTCGAAAAACTCATCTACGTCGCTTTCGGAAGACATTATTTCACAAGCGTTCATTCAAAAATCTCATAAACAACCAGGAAATTGGACATTTTTTTTCACGAAAAATGTTCTCCGCAGGACGGCGCCATGACACTTCGAAAAGATGTAGCTAAATTCCGACACGAAACTTCCAACTGCTAACTAAATCCCGTCACGTATTGATCAACTTAGTTATTTTCGAATTTGGGTTCAAAATGTCGAGTTCATCTTCCTAGCTAGCACATATCACAACATAAAGTGGTATAGATCTAATTATGTTTAAAAGAAATTAATTTTGGGGGGAAGGAGTCAGAAATGTCAAGAAAAAGAGCTGTAGGCCTAGATGTCAGTGTTTCTGCACAGAAGTAAGTTTTACAAATCGGAACAGTTTCATTTTATGCATAATTTTGTTACTGTTCTCCTAACGCAAAGGTCATGGGCTCCAGACCCCACTGTTATTACGCCGACATCCTTAGGCAAGGTGTACACATTAAATCCCCTCCCAGGCATGGGTACCAGTCATTCAATAGGATGCTATAGTGTAACGCCAGACTGGCAGCTGTGTAGTAATTCTAGACCGGGTAAAGTGTAAACACCTTCACTTAGAACTATAATTGTGAAGCGCTCGATATAGGTTAAATTTTTAAAACCTTTATGCTGTGTTTACTAATTATGGTGCAGTAGATGTGGCGTAGAGCCTGAGAGTGGGGTATAGATGTCTGAATATCGCAGCACTCCGTGATGTGGCCACTGCACTATCCATCAATATGGTATTTTAGGATCTGGTCCTTCAATGTTTCCTTGTGTCGTATGTACATTGTTCTTTAGCATGTCCGTGACATTACTATGTCTAGCATATCAACCATCTGCTCTGCTGATGACCTAGTGGGATATCCCACTAGCTCGAGTACAGTTTTCCACATATGGGGGAGGGGGGGAAGGGTCACAAATACCCATAAACATATTTACCTTATGATAATTATTGTTTCTCATATGTACCAGTGGCTAGTGTAACACACACACAAAATGATCATATCAGGTGAGAAATTTGACCTGCACAGCCGTAGAGCATTAGACTAGGATTGTCTACACCTATGGTGTGACAATCACAAATCCATCAAAGTTTGTTTGGGGTAAAGTGTGGCAACACCAGGACAACACTGAATGAGGGGAAAAGAGATAACGGGCCATTGGGCAACGATGAGTGGGAAGTGATTGATTTTTGTTTGGCCTAGCTCAGGAAACAGCAACAACAGTCAAACTTGAATAGTTTATTACTGAAATTACTTCAGTGGTAGTTCGATAGTAGAAAAAAATCCAATGAGTTTTTCTCATCATAAAACGAACAGAAAAAGCAGTCTCACTCATATTCAACATTTAACACAATGCCTGCTCACTCTTATATTAACAGCACTTTCTGAAATTCTAAATACAGGGAACAGAGCAGAGCATCATTTCCAAGGTGACAGAAAACGCAGAGCAGGTCTTGATGACGTCTAATATCATGATTAGATACAGTAGATTGAAGTAAAGTTAAACAACAAAAGCTGTCACTAATATGATATGTGCTTGAATCTACACATAAATCAACATGCAATCTATGACTAGCAGCTATAACTCTCAACAGGTTTACAAGTAAGTGAAGTTCTGTCTGGGTCCTTAAATATTGATTGGCTGTATGGTTATATAGCGCACATGTATACCTAAATATAGTTATGAAATTTGCATTGTCCTTGGGCTTTGGCCAGGCATCAAATTATAACAGTCGATTCTAGGGGAGGGTTTTTGTGTGCAATTAGCATGCTGGGAAATTTTGTACATGGAACTTGTCATGACGATGCAATATCAAACAGACAAACACTTTCGTGTCTAATTAGAAATCAAACTGCAAAATCACAATCAGTAAGAATTAAGCACCATATTTCTTTCCTCCGCTTCACACAGACTTGTACCATAACAGCAGGTCACACTACACTGGATTTTCCCAGCTGGATTTCCCCAGCCATACACACGCTATATACAAGGAGCTGATGTACACACGCCAAATCCACTCAAAACCAAGCCAAACACATAAGTTACTCGGGGATACACTTAATATGTACATAAATTTATACAATCTTAAGAAATGTTTCTTTTGCCTTTTTTTTTACACTTTTATTTCAGTGTATTGATAATAAACAACACAGATCCCTTCATGGCCATTCACAATAATGCTTTTCTTGTTTTTCATATAAAAGTCAGTGAATACAGAAATATAAAGTTTTAAATTGAGACCTCAAATCTTCATTTTTACACACATGACAATTTTTTCTCATTTGCGTAAAAAAGCGAGCATGGAGAAATATACAAGATGAGAGCGATGCTGTTTTTTTTTTTTTACAAATGTTACACGTGATGAAGGGGAAGATCACAAAATGTCGTACAGCGTGGTCGGTCGGTCTATTGATCGTGTCTGACGGTGACCCTCTTCACAGCTGCCTAGAGCTGACACGGCGCGAGCTATACGCTCTGTACGTGTTAATCTATCACTAGACGCAAGTAAACTATTCTTGTTGTATGTTACATGTCAGTATAGCAGATTGTTCTGCATTCATTTGTTGTCCTCATCTCGATAATCAACACTTGTATTACCTGTATGTTTCAATTCTGGATTCTTTAACAAGAGCATAAGATGCTTTACAATATGGGAAAAAGTGTGTTTGATATTAACTTCCGTGCAACAAATACATCACTCTACCTTAGAGTAGCTACAAAATGACCATGACATAAACAGGATTACTTATATCAGCACAGTAATACACAACAGTGCAGATGTATAGTAGTATCAACCATAATATACTTCACATAAATCCATCGTTTGGAAAACTGAAACAGACAATTTACTATTCATACAGACATTTCAATGCCGATTATTTTACTAATGGTGAAACATGGTACATATCTATAACTACATAATGTCATATATCATCAGTGTGATTTACTCCCAATTCGTGTGTTTTGTCGACATAATCAGCAGTGAGTCTGACAGGAGGTCACACATCGATCACCTCTCCGCCAGATACACTCGTACTCCAGGCCCACATCTGAGAGCTCCATTGTAGTTCTGTAGGCTTTTTGTGTACAGTCGAGGTCCTCCAATCATTGGGAATTGTCCATGATCGTTGCTAAGTCATAGTTACATCATCATATGCAATCATCATCAAGCACATCATTAACACAAACACAAATAGCTATGCGGAGCATGTCATGTCATGTCATGCGCCTCAACACCAGCAAAATGACAAAGCTAATCAAAGGTAGATTATTGTCCTAGGTCCATGGTTTATCGTGTCAGATCGCCCGATGCCTGTCGGCTGTGGCAGGCGTCTGTATCGTCATGTCCAGTACTCCACTCGGGAGCTGTAAGCAAGTCTCCAGTCCAGTAGCTCACTGGCCGTTGACCATGCTGTCCTTGGGTTTCGGCGTGGTGTTCGCCTGGGTCGCCTTCGGTTGGTTTGAGCCATTGCTGGGCGCCGGGTTTGGTGCTGAGTCATTGGCCGCTTGTTCCCGTGGGCGCTGCCGTTGCTCACGCTGCTGTTTCGGTCCTGACGCGTTGCCGTTACTCTGTGGCTTGTTGTTGTTGCTGACGGCGGGGGCTCCGCCCTGTTTGGGTGTGGCCCCCCCTCCTACAGCCTGTGGCGCGCTGGCAGCCTTGCCGTCAGTGTGGCCCCCCCTGCGAGGACCTGGAGCACCACTGCTGCTGTTGCGCCGGGGGCCGCTGTTGGTTTTGGGGGCGCGGTCCGGGGCGGGTGCATCTTGGCTGGTGGCGGGTGGGGGACGGGCGGAAGTGGGGGGTACGTGTGGGGGTGGCGTGGTCCCACCCTCTCCTGTCACGTTCTCCTCTGTCTCAGAGTCTCCATTGCCACGACGACGGTTGCGATTACGCCGCCGTCGACGACGATTTCGCTTGCCGTCAACGGAAGAAACACTCTCTGCAAATAGCAAGACAAATGGTGATTCAGTGAATGTTGTTTGGATTCAATCATGACAGTTTGCTGAAAAAAGACAAAATGAATCTTTTATCCGGATAAATATTAGTTGAATGAACAATCTGACAAAACACAATGCACACGAGACAGAATTCAATGGGAAGTCGACGCAATGGAAACATAGCTTCCCTGCTATTTACAGCTTGTATGAAGGTAATTTAGCTTACAGAACAATAAACACCAGCTCTGAACTGGCCAACAGAACAACATTTCAAACATTTTTAAAATAGTTATCAGAAATTTAAAGAAACATCAAAATGTGCATGAAAGTGGTGATGGTAATATGTGTGTGCAAGCAGATACATGTAAGTTGTACATAGGAATTTCAAAGCATGGTATTGGTAAAATTCACTATAAATTGACTGTTCACAAATTGAGAATTTACATCAATACATGAGATTAGTAAGGCATACAATACTATTCATTGCAAAATACTGTGCCCTGTAAAGCAGGAGCAATAAGGTTTCATTGTCAGTATATCATATATATATGTAGCGCTTGCAATTCTGTGCAATAATATACTGGAATTTTTAAATTAGCATACAATTTTGTCAAGCATTACTTCATACAATTGCATGTATTTTTTTATGTAGGTTTAGTGATGTTCATTTGGCTGACATTAATCATGTTAATAAAATGTACATGTACTTTATAATTTATTGAAATATAATCATTAACAGAGTTATGTGTACATCTTTGTACAAACCTAGTATCAGATTCAGCACCATAAAATACTGATAACTCCCAAATAAACAGCATGGAACCAGAGAAAACGGAATGAAAATCCCCATTCGATCCTTCTCAAAAAATTCATGTTCACATAGACCACCAAAACCTCAACAAAGAGCAAATATGTTAATGTCAACCAAAATGTCAAATAAAACATAAGCATCCAAAGGGTTACCAATGGTTACATAATACTTCGCTGGGTGATTATTTGCAGTGCAGCTAATTACCATATACCTTTATCAGAACTACGATTGGCACTGCCGGAACCAAAATTATTGTTTGAGTCACAATTGTCCTCATCAGAAACCCAGACTGTGTGATAGTAGCCTTTAGACATTGGCCGTCGACGTGATGAGTCATCTTCTGTAAGGTTGAGGGAGGGGTCATTAGCAGGGATAGAAACAGTTGAAAGTGCGGCACAACGGGCCTGGCTGTGTTCTCTGTGAAAAAGCTGCACCTCTGTGACAAGGCAGGTTACCATGGTTACAGACATACATGCTACACAAACGATCACATTTACACAAATAAAATCAAGTGATTTAAAATACAGACAAAATCATTCATGTCATCAACAAAATGCACACGGGGCATGAACAATTATTTTAACAAGCATGTTAACAGGAAAGATTTAATAATTTCGGTATGGAATTGGATTGAAACTTGTAGAAATGAAGGGAAAACTGAAAAGAACCATGAGAATTTCAGGGCACAATGCATGAAAACACTTGCACTGTATCCCATACATTCACCTGTGTTAGCTCGAATATTTACTTCATGTACAAAATTGTTTATTCACAAAATAAAATTTTTGTCTTGCATGAAAACACCTTAAACAGGTGAATGCATTCTACTTCCACATACCGGTACTAAAATTGATTAATTTGAAGCTACTTTCAAAAATCTACAGCATGCTTTTATCAAACAAATACTATTGTACATAAAATCAACACAAAACTGCATTACAATACACCAAGTATTAGTATTACATGGAAGCTCACTCTACACAAGCTATTGAATAAAACTTTGGCAACATAATTTCGATGTGTTCAGAAGTAAACAGTTTTGCCGAAATGACTTTTGATTGATCATAACGAACAACCACTCAAAACAGTTCATTTTCACATGTAAATTCCACAAAATATTTCAAGTAACTCCCTATTTGACCCCAGCCAAAGCTTTATTTCATGTGAGTACTCCCTCGCACATGTCACGAAGTCAGACCGCGAGCCTCACACACCTTGATCCTGGCTCGTGACGCTGGAGATCTCGTGACTGTCCAGAACCGTGTCGTCCTCGTCGTTACGTCGCCGTCGGTCGCCCGAGAAACGCCCGCCCCCGCCACGCCCGTGCGAGTGTTCAGAACCGTCCGCCGACGCTGGCGACAGAAAACAGACAGCATTACTATGGATGCCGGGGTACTATCTCAGGTTAAAAGTAACTTTTGATCAATATTGGAGAACATTAATTTAATGTAAACTATTACGGTGGATATCTTAGATTTGACATGTTTTCGCAACAACAGATAGGTCTAGTCAGGTATTTTGATTGTTAGATCACAAGGTCGTTGTAAGGAGTAACAAATTCAGGGTGGGCATCACAAAACTCACAGGAATGTTGCAAGAACTACATGTGTAAGTTGTACAGGTTTCTACATACATGGGAATGCATTTCTTTGTGAATTGTGCGTATTATATGGGCGTCTATTATCGTAGTGGAAGCCCCGGCCTCGACCACGCCCACCTCGTCCTCGATCCTCGTTGCCTGGAAACATGCACAAGGGGCTGGGTTAGGTAAAATTGACTGTTAGACATGCACCATTCTGATTGGATGCCAAACACACACACAACTTATGATTTTCAGTTTAATTTCCAACAATTTCAACAGCTTGAGAACAAACTGATAACAAACTATTTTTTCTACCTACTTCCTACCCATTTCATACATGAACATTCAGGTTACGGTTAAGTCTCTCAGTTTGTGTGAGAATTTCAAAGCGGAATTCCCTAGCGAGCAGAGTACAGAAAGTAAATATTCATGTGGAATGGACAGACGAAAATAAATAGATACATGCACAAGCTCTCCATATTTTTCATCTCATGCTATTTATTGATAAAATCAGGAAGCTAGGACTGGGAAATTTATATTCACAGCACACAAACCAACATGCCCAAGCGAGGTAAATATTGGACAAGGCAGAATTGTACACATATGGATGGCTCAGTGAGGTGAGTAATACAAACACGGCAAATACCGTCACCATAGAGACAGTAAGATGGTGCCATGACAACTGGACCGACCGCCAAGGACTCACCAAGGTCCTGGTAGGAACCCCCATATGAGCCCTGGGAGCCTTGAGAGAAGCGGCGACCACGGGCCCGCGCCCAGCCCCGCCGAGAGCGTGGTCTCCGTGGCAATGAGCCGTCCGTGTGGTAGCCCTCCTGTCTGCGCTCTTCCTCAGCCACCGCCTGCGACCAGTCAGCCACAGGAGGCGCTGTCAGCCCGTCACCTTCACCATGACAACCATACACATCTTCACCATGACAACCAAATTTTCGCCCTAACTAAAGATTTGACTTTGTCTTGCGTGCAGTGGAATTTTAGACAAGATAATGATACTTGTTGACTAACAATCCAACACACTTATTATGCAGTATATCATAGGTGTCCAATTATGGAGCAATGCTCTCTACAGTGAGCTGTGACGTGCAAGCACATATAAAATCAATTGAAGATGAAGATTTTAGCAGTCAAATTGATGTCCATGGTGGACAAAGTAAAGTATAAACAGAAACAACAGAGATCATACACAACTCTTTTTTTAAACACCTTTGCACAAGAAAATGAAAACTTTGATACACAACAATTCAGATTTCCACTGACAAAAAGATAGCTAACGATCTGGAGATTAACAGGACAGCAATGGACTTGAACATGTTGGAAGGCACAACACTCAACTTCGACGTGAAATGTAAATTTGATGTGCAAACGAAAACAAAACACTGCAATGAAACTATTTCAATACAAGTGATATTATGTGTCTTGAACAACCGCCACCCTCCCCGTCCCTCCCCCTGCCCCTTGATCTAATGAGCTGACAATATCAAAGTAGAGCTATGTTGGAACATATCTCAGTAACTTCAACAGCTTTCAAGGTCACCCTCCCCCATGTCCCCGAGATTGAAATCCTGAGCTGATAGTTCTCCTAGAAATGACACTCGACATAACAGATAAGATATACACTACAGAAATCTCCCTGTCAGAATGGCTTGCACCCTTCCATACACATTCAGCACCAGTCGCCTGGCAACGATTAGATACACACCGGCGATGGCGGCGGCATGTCTCTCATTGGCCCATCGGCGACCGCCGCGTCCACCGCCACCGCGCCCCCGACCACGCCCACGACCGCTCAGACCGCCTCTCACGTCGTCCACGTACGGATCCAGGCTACCTCTGGTATAGGACGAAAACGTGTGCAGTGTGAAAGATGTGTGTAATTAGAGAGGGGAATCAATACAATCCAGTTACAAAGCATCGATTCCAGCTTATTTTCATCTCTTATCTATGCACTTATTTCTATCGAACATCACTTGCGAGCACTGTTGGAAACTAGACATCAGTAATTTACTATTAATTTAATCCAATTGAACTGATTTCAATATATCTGTAATTGCTACACATAGGAATTAGTAGGCCTCGCCATCCCAAAATTTCCATACTGTGTCTCACGCATGCACACGCTAGTCTACCGTACCTCCTCTCCCGCGGGGGTGGGAAGTACGGGCCCGGCTGGTTGGTCGCTAGCGTCCTCAGCTCCTGGTCGATCTGTATCTTCTCCTGTCTCAGCTGCTCCACCTCCTGTAGTAACCATAGCAACATGTCATGTGGGGTAGTTAGCAGTGAAATTAGCGGCAGGTTAATTTTGTTCTTCACCTATGTTAAACTGAATAGGTAACAATTCTTCGTTCATATGCTTGTCAATGTTCAAGGTGAAATCAGATTTATCACAGGTCTCTATTATGATCATTCTTATTATGTACCTGGAATGATTGTATTGTACATACCTTTAAGTGTGTAAGATGATATTCTAGCAATATCTGTGCATTTGTGATGGCCTCCATTGTTCCGACAAAAATGAACGGAACTTGGCCCTGCAAGCAGAATCGTCAGCTCCATGTTACCACAGGAATCACTGAGATGGGAGCACAAATGTGAGAGGCAGAAGAGCTGTGATGACAGATATGCAGTTGTTTTACCTCTGAACGCTGGACATCGTTCTCATTATCCCCTTCAATCTTGACTCGGACAACGCCCGACTTATCAACAATCTCCTGGATGTTGCGCCCGTTCTTGCCGATCACTTTCGCTGTGGGTTGATAATAACATAAAGGTTTGTATATACATCAGACCTAATATCATATGGCTAACCTCATTCGATTTATCGCCACAGCTACTGACCTATCAGATCTCTGGGAACCTGGAAAGTGTCCTCTGCATATTCCAACATCCCTCGGGCAGCCTTCACAGAAAGCTCCGTCTGCAAAAACACATAGTCATAGCAACATCACTGTATCACAGATGAGGGGCAGGATCTACATCCAAAATTTCCATCATTCTATTGTTATATTATTTCCTCTGCCAATTCACACGCCTCCCCCCCTCCCCCTCCTCCTCTCAAAACAGCCCCATGCACTTTCGAGCAAACACCTAATGACATATCATCAATATTCATGCCAGTACTGACAAATGCACACATGAATCAGATTGCGATGAGCAAGCCGGTCGCTGTACCCACCTCGCCGAATACTTTGAATGTACACGTGTTTTCGTCCAGTTCGATGGCCGTGACCCCGTCCACCTTGCGAGCGTTCTGGATGTTGGAGCCGTGTGTTCCGATGGCCAGCCCCATCAGATCGTCTCGAACACTGAACTCCTCACAAAATGGTGCCCGATTGTGCAGCTTCGTACTCTTCAACAGGGGAACCACACAAGTACAAATACAATCTTGATTTTACTGCTTAAGCTCACTCCTGATCTATAGCTTATAATTTCAAATTTCTTTAATTTCTGATTAATGACGGCAGGAAATAATATTGAAATCAAGCATCGGCAACCATGGTACAGCGTGTATTAGTGAACGAGAACAAAAGTTACCTCTAATCGCTTGGCAGCTTCCTCTGTTCTCTGTTTCAAAAGCATCTTTTGCCGGAGATTTCTAAAATGCATGTCACTTAACATGGAAGCCCGTTTGACAACTGCTTCTGAAGTTGACTGCAAATAAAAAACACCATGCGAGTATATATTGACACAAAATGTCTCAGATCTGAAATTTACACATATACTGTAAATTGAATAATTTGGCAGTAGGGGATAAACCACCAAATCAAATCGTTCGACAAATTAACTAGATCTATCATAAGAAATATGTGTGGTTTTGAAACCGTCAAAGTAAATCTCCGCCAAATAACGTGGGGCTCACAACCGCCAAATTCAATAGCCGCCAAAATTAGTCATTTTACAGTATTGTATAAGTTATTATTCACTCTTCAAATGCACATGAAAACCGTGTGAAATATTTACATGTATAGTGATCACTTCCACAACATGCGGACGGAAACTCACCAATAATATTATAGAGTTTTGTTCGGGGTTGAATTGTATAAGGGCAGCACCACAGGCTTTCTTGAAGTCCTTGTGATTCAGATCCTCCTGGCATCTGGCGGAATATTGATCATTCACAGTGATATTCATGTCCAACAAAATCATCAAAATTTTATGGCATTCAGAATACTGACAAACGTCACTTTTTTTTAAATTTTCAGCCAAAACAGTTTTTCATTTCATGATACATGTAACTAAGTTAGTTTGGTACATCAAGACATAATTATGACCACTGGTTTGTTGTGTTGTAAATCATGTATACTCACATGTCTTTTAAATCTTGAGGGACATCTATTGTATATTTGTGAAATGTGTTTGACGTGATGGGGTCACTGAAACATGAAACAGAAAGTAAAACTGAGAAATATATGGACCATAAGCCTACAAAACTGTCATGCAAAGCATAAATTCCAACTAGACGCTTCCGGTCGCCTACGACCGCTTGGGTGTATCCCCCGTAGCCCTATCATCTCTGTTGCCCCAAATATATCGCTGTCAATTGTGAAAAACTAGAGTAAGGGCTAAAAAAGATTACCAGAGAAATGTTAAATCTCAAGTCACAACTGTTTTCTTTTCCCCACCAAAATTGCTGCACTGATTTTCCGAGGTTATTGAAGGTCGAATTCAAAATCACCACTGAAATCTCTTTATATGAATTTCCATTCGACATGTTTGATAAAATAACGAAAATACAGATAGATCAATCTTTTCACCTATTTATATTTCAACTCAGAATATTTTACAAACTTGGTTCCAAGTTGAAATTCAAAGTAAAATTTGACCAAAAATGCATTTCAAGATGACAAAATTGGAGCTAGATTGAACTTCTCACCATAAGTTATATTTCAATCCATAATACATGTATGTGCCAAACATGGTTTCAAGTTGAAATTCAAAGTAAAAGGTAATCAAAACTGCATTTCAAGATGACAAAATTGGAGCCAGATCAAACTTTTCGTCATGAGCTATATTTTAACTCATAATACCTGCCCAACTTGATTTCAAGTTGAAATTCAAACTAAAAGTTTACCAAAACTGCATTTTAAGATGACGAAATTGGACCCAGATCAAACTTTTCGCCATGAGTTATATTTCAACTCATAATATGTGCCAAACTTGGTATTAAGTTGAAATTCAATGTAAAAGTTGACCAAAACTGCATTTCAAGATGACGAAATTGGAGCCAGATAGAACTTTTCGTCATAAGTTATATTTTAACTCATAATATGTGCCAAACTTGGTTTCAAGTTGAAATTCAAGCTAAAAGTTTACCAAAACTGCATTTCAAGATGAAGAAATTGGAGCCAGATCGAACTTTCCATCATAAGTTATATTTTAACTCATAATATGTGCCAAACTTGGTTTCAAGTTGAAATTCAAACTAAAAATTGACCAAAACTGCATTCCAAGATGACGAAAATGGAGCCAAATCGAACTTTTCACCATAAGTTATATTTCGACTCATAATATGTGCCAAACATGCTTTCAAGTTGAAATTCAAAGTAAAAGTTGACCAAAACTGCATTTCAAGATGACAAAATTGGAGCCAGATCGAATTTTTCACCATAAGTTATATTTTAACTCATAATTTGAGCCAAACATGGTCTCAAGTTGAAATTCAAAGTAAAAGTTGATCAATGTTTTCATAAAAAGCTATTGTGATCAATAATAGACTTAACTAGCAAAAAAATAATGTTGACTTATTTGGTCACAGCCATAAAATCTCTACTGGACAAAGCCTTCACCTTGTTCAGCCCAATAATAAATATTTCTTGTCTTAACTATTTTTATTGTGGTCAATAATAGACTTAACTAGTGAAAATAATGTTAACTTATTCGGTTACACCAATGAAATTTGTACTGGACAAATCTTTATCCTTGTTGAGCTCAATAATAATTGTTTCTCATCTTAACTATTTTTATTGAGGTCAATAATAGACTTAACTAGCAAAAAAAATGTTAACTTATTTGGTTACAGACATAAAATGTCTACTGGACAGAATCTTTACCTTGTTGAGCCCAATGATAAATATTTCTTGTCTTAACTATTTTTATTGTAGTCAATAATAGACTAAACTAGTAAAAATAATGTTAACTTATTCAGTACACCCATGAAATCTGTACTGGACATACTTTCACCTTGTTGAGCTTAATAATAAATATTTCTCATCTTAACTATTTTTATTGTGGTCAATAATAGACTTAACTATTTTTATTGTGGTCAATAATAGACTTAACTAGTGAAAATAATGTTAACTTATTCAGTTACACCAATGAAATTTGTACTGGACAAAACATTTACCTTGTTGAGGTTAATAATAAATATTTCTTGTCTTAACTATTTTTATTGTGGTCAATAATAGACTTAACTATTAAAAATAATGTTAACTTATTCAGTTACACCCATGAAATTTGTACTGGACAAAACCTTTACCTTGTTGAGCTTAATAATAAACGTTTCTCGTCTTAACTATTTTTATTGTGGACAATAATAGACTTAACTAATAGAACTAATGTTAACTTATTCAGTAATATTGTCCTGTTTTCACTGGAAACTTCAGTTCTCCATTCTGAACAAGAAACCAGTGTCATTACCTTCCACTGTACAGGCTATTGGAATGATCGTACATGTCAAAATGGATATTTCAAAATTCTGTAATAAGTTAGGCTGTTAACATATTAATATGTATATGATCATTCTAAAAAACGATTGGTTTCGTGTGACAGCCCTTCCCAACAACACTTCCAAATATTATCGAGATTCGTCAAAAATTGCCATCTGTAGAGCGTTCACAAGCCATGTGTCTCAAACAGGCTGTTTTCAATGCAAAATGTGTCCCCAAACGACCAATTCAGTTGCCACGGCAACCAAAATCGATTGGTGTCGGGATCTTACCATAATATATGTGCCTGCGAAAAATAATGGTGATCGGGTGAGAATTGCGGCCTATAGCGCGTTCACAAGCCATGTGTCTCAAACAGGCTGTTTTCAATGCAAAATGTGTCCCCAAACGACCAATTCAGTTGCCACGGCAACCAAAATCGATTGGTGTCGGGATCTTACCATTATATATGTGCCTGCAAAAAATAATGGTGATCGGATGAGAATTGCGGCCTGTAGCGCGTTCACAAGAAAATCTCTGCGGACGCGGACACGGACGCGGACACGGACACGGACGCGGACGCGGACGCGGACGCGGACGCGGGCGCGGACGCGGACGCGGACGACGAAGCCAAATCCATAGTATCCGCCGAACTTTGTTCGGGGGATACAATAAAAACTGATTCAATGCAGTCTGATGCACAAAACATGTTTGTATTACATGAAATTCCGGAGCAAAGTATCTAGCTAATTCATGTTTTTGATTCTTAATTCCTAATTCAATATTTAGTTCTTGATCCGATGAATGGTACATTAAGATTCTGAAACAGCTACAACCTCCCAATTTATGACACATACTTTGTGTTGACCGGTCGGACACGCTCTAGCGGAACGATCTCACTGTACGTCGTCTCCCAGCCCAAGTACTCGACCACGGCGAAGTCCCCCTTCATCATCTTGATCTGACAGTGCCACCAGCCATGGGGCTCGTCATCCCTGGACCGTGACAGAACCTGGACAGACAGAAAGAGGACTGAATATATACATTTATCATCGAATTGCTGGAAATGCGTGATCCTGATTGGTCAATTCCCCGACAATACCACGCCGTATTTGTAGAGCTGTGACGCAGCCCCACGATATTTTCTGTATCGTGGGCTTCAGGCGGGTAATATGGAATGATGTTTTAGAGAGCTCCAAATAATCCAATGATAAGATCGTTACCATGGACTTCAGACCCCAATACGGCATGATATCTGCCTTCAGTCAGCCTATGGCCTCATGGGATATGGTGACTTCAGGCAGATATATCACGCTGTACTAGGGTCTGGAGCCCATGATAACTTATAGTGTGTATGTCATCAGGATGGAAAGAGCTAAACTCACTGATGACCATGATGACTGGCCACTCAGAACTTTCAAACAACCAAACAACAGATAACATATTTGTAATTGACTCCTTCAAAGTTTATGATATTTATAATTGATGATCCAGGTGATACCAATAAGATGTTTTTCATCTTACCACAGGTATAATTTTTTGGCCTGTGATCATTAAAATATTATTATCATAATCATAGTGTTGATTTTTTGATGAGGGGGATATTATCATATCATTGTTTTGATCCGCAATTACGTTTATCCTGTTTATAAATCAGTCACTGGTGATGAACGCCGGACGTTTCCAGGTTGTTCTTATACAGTCCGAGTATTTGCACAGTGTCCAATACACACAAACTTATTGAATGCAAATATATCAGATGAACTCAACAACAAAGCTTTGAGATCACATTCTACTGTACAGCTGGTCCATCTGCAACTCACTTTTAAAAGATTTGAAAACGACGCCACAAACGGCGATGCAATATGAATCGGCCAATCATGACTCACTTTATCTAATCATTGTTCTAGATAGGTGATCCAGAATTAGTTTCCATGACAGCAAGTAATGACTACAAATTTTATAAATGTCTATAATTGTCTGACTACACAGGACAAAGGATTGATCAGTTTAGGAATTACATTAGTAAAATTGAGTTCTGTATTTTGCCACATGGACCCTCATTTACACAGCCAACTCCGGACAAAATTTCTTTATCCACCGCTGCTTAATTAACCAAACACATTCACTGACGGCACATACTTGTCCGTGTATGGAGATTCTGTCCAGAAAACCTTTAATATTCTGGGTATGTGTTATTTGAGGGATATGGATTGTGGAAAGAAGGGGGGAGCGGTAGTTAACCCTGAAAATAAAATCAGCACTGGAGTACATGTAATTTGTTGGGTTACTGGTGGTACAGATTGAGTGCTGGTTGAACCACACACACACACACACAGTGCAGGTGGGAGTACTAGAGGAGAGTGAGGCGAAGTGGCCAGGGGTACTGAAGGCCATGTAACACCTGAGTGTGACTGTGCAACATTCCCAGCAGGTAGCCAGACAGACAGTCAGACAGACAGTGATTGTTCGAAATTCAATGACGTTGTATGAGCCACTGCCCATGCTGCCAATCAGGTTCAATATTGGCATGGGAAGCTGTGAGATCTAGATGCCAAGTTATTCTGGATACTAAATTGTACTCAACTGTACTGTCTATATGCATCAATGTCTCAACTAAAAACAGTATCATAACTTTTGACCACTGACAGGCAGCTGGAATTGAACCTAGGAGTTGCTCCCAAACACAATATCCCCCTTCCCCTCAAATCCGCAAAAGCACCCGACTGCCGGTGCACAACACCCCTCACTGCCCCATCCTTGCCTCTCCCCCCCCCCCCCCCCCCTCCCCCAATAGTCAGCTCACAACACACAGGTAAATCTGATTGGGAGATCCAGAATCTTGGATAAATCACCAACACCGGCTCTGGTCTGGCTGTAAGATTTCTGCCTCTCCACCAGCCTCTCAATAGAAACTCATCACTGCTACAGTTCTCTATGTACATGGGAACTGCCTGTGTACATTACTACATAGTAAGATGTAGATCACCATTAGGATTAAAGCAAAATAAGTTGTGATTGGATTGAATACTTGTATTTACGAACAAGCCCCTAAGTACAATGAAATATGTTTAGAAATATGCTGGAGTTGATTCAAGTTTTTAACTTTGAACAGATTGTGGAATCAAAATGGATACGCATGAGGGATGTGGATTTTTTGCTTCAAAAATTTGATTAGAAAGAATGTTCATTTTGGGCAAAATTATCTTCGAAAATATCCTGCAGTGAGATCTATCAGTTGAATTTCCTGACTTCGGCATTACGACAGTATTACCCTTACAAGATCAATTGATTGATCAATATTGATCAATATTTGATTTCTTGTGTACTACCGTATCTACAAATGGAAATATCTTACATGAATATGTATTTTAGTGCATAAAAATCACATTCAAATAATTTTGCAGATAAAATTTGCAATTATTCTGATGCTCTGAGCAATATTTTTGAAAGCACAAATCACAGGCAGCAAGCACAGCCAATCAACGATAACATCCCCAGCTGGTTTCTGCTCTACTGTATATAGGTTAACTGGCAGGCTGTAATCTAGCACCCTGTCAGACCATAGATAGCTAGCCAGAGATAGCTGCCCAATCAACCTTGTGTAATGGCTAATAGATTGACCTGGCAACTCATAAACAAACCCTTTCTGTATTGAATCCAATATCTACTAATGTTTATTGATGTATAGCTGTCAGATGCCTCAACTAACCCTGATATCATTGTTTATATACATTAAAGATCATACCAGGGAACATCATCTTATGCATGTTATGTTTTTTCTCTTAGATCATATGTATTATACCAGTACACTGTCTGCCTATAGATGACCAGGCAACACAATTTTTCATGAATGTGATTTTATTCACTTCAGCTGTAAATGTTTTCTTGGAAATCTCGCTATTTACTGTATTATGCTAGTAGTGTTCATTCAGTCTGATGCAAGTTTACTTGTACCACGATAGCTGGAAAAATGTAAAAAGACATGACTATTGATACTGTACTGCTTCCCAACGCACCAAAAACATGTCCCTGTTTGCATCATGAAAATATGACAGGAGCATGGATACAGTCAGTAGAAGGGGCACCTGTTGGGGCACCTGCACTAGGTGCACACGGCAGTGTAGATCCCTGGCCCAATTGTACACCTTCCATCTTCCTGGGGTTTAATGAACTACAGGTACTGGTATGTTGCCAGTACATAGCTAATCGCAGCGAAGGCTGAATTCTACATGTATGTTATTATGCAATATGTATGTTATTATCCTCATATGTATGTTATTATCCCTAGGATGCTCTCAATGGTGTCAGAAAAAACATGCAGAGATTCATTACAGAGCAAAGAACACATATGATGTAAACCAAGGATGTTTACAACAGTTTGAACAATATAATTGTATGTAGAACTGTTCCGTGGACAACACCCAACAGGAAGCTCAGCCAATGTGAGGTAGACGTAGACAAAGAAATGCTTGAGTACAGTGGTCCCCCTCAGATAAGACCTACCCTTCTGCAACAAAGTTAAGGTCTTATCTGAGGGGATGTCTTATTTCAGGGGTTCATTTCCATGTTAACATTATCCTAGCGCAACACGAAAAAGTCTTTACAGAGCGGGAAGTCTTTATTGAGGAGGGTCTTATCTGAGGGGGCCACTGAATTTCCTAAATTTGGAGTGAAAAACATTGAATACTAATACATGTTTTTTTTTCTATATCTATGTGGACAGGCATTATACCCTAATCTTGCCTCCTGATCAAATCGACATTCCAGAAAACCCGAGCCCTGCAGAGAAATGAGAAGATTGCTCAGCAGTACACCCACAGACATGCCGGGGGAAATGTGAAGGTATTCTTCATTGAGTTTGGAATAGTTTGATCTTGAAGAATGTTCTATATTTAAACAGCGGATTTGCGCACCTGTACATGTAGCGGGTCCAGAGTGACCCAAACAAGCAGATGTTTTTGCATGATTTTTTTATACCCAATTAACAGAACTGATTTTGGTCACAATTTTGATGAAATTACCTAAATACTTGTTCAAAACTAGACTAGAAGCCGAGCAAAATGTGCCAAAAGCTTTCACACATGAGATTCATTCCAAAGATTCTTTAGAGGAATCATGGATTATCGTTGTAAAATCATCACGGCAGCTTTAGAAAACTTCAGAATTTTCTATATATGTGAACATCGAACATTCATGTCCAAAGAGAAGTCACACTCTGGTCAATTTCCAGTTCACCTACAATTTTACCCTGCATGAAACAGGAGTAAGTTCCAGTGTACATCTCGAGATCAAAGCGGGCATTGAGAAAACACAAGGCGGCTAGGAAGCTAGGGTGTGGATACAACATAGAGGAAAGGCAAACACGATATATTGTTGTTGGTGAATTGTGGGAGCTTCCTTGGCCAGAGCCCAAGCGAGATCAGGCATTAAAACTGGGCCAAGGGAGGAAGGACGGAGGGGGGTGGGGTGGGGGCAGTATTTGGAGCTACGATGTCTGATGTGTGATTTATTCCCATGTTGAAAGATCCCATCTGCAGTTCAATAAGCAGCCAGGGGTCTACAGCACATCATACACAGAATTACTGTCAGTGCCAGTAGGGCAAGTCTAGAGAGTGACTCGGGTCCAGTTGAACCACACTGATTTCAAAATGATGCTTGGCTATGGCTGAATTTCATATTACAACCCATAAACAGTCTATGTTGTGGTATCGAACTTAGCAACAGAACTGGTTTTTTTTCATGAATTACTAAAGTAAAGCAATATTTTTTAATAGCTCAAATTGTTTCCACCATCACAAACTGTACTTCAGCCCATTTGATATCTCTGCTTATCATGCTTATGTTCAGTTTCTGCTTAGGACGATCCTGCGGTGATTACATTATAAATGTTCCTGGTTGCCATTCATGAGTGGGTGTCCATGACTCATGGCTCAAATAGCCCGGATGGTTATGTAATGATCGTGTTTACAACTTGCATAACCACAATAACATACATACCATGAATTCTCACCAGTTGACAAGTAAGAGCTATCCATAGGAAGGATATTCATACAGTATACCGTATTGGTCCTAATAGTGGCATGGGCCCTAATAGTAGAGCACCCCCAGTTTTCCCCCAAAATGTTTGATTTTTATAACCTTATATTCCACTCTATATCTTTCTAATAAAATCTTGGGAGTGTTCCTATCCACATATTCATGTTATTTGAATCATAATAGAAGGCTATAGGTATATTACTCAGTGTTTTTCTTAAATATGACCAAGTTTCACCCCATCTTTGCGGGCGCTACTGCATGGGGTCTTGCTTTGGCTCGCCGTGCTACTATCAGGACCAATACGGTATATGATTTACCACACAATAAATGTGGTGAAAACCTATAGTTTATTTCATACATCACCAATCTAAACTACTACATGCTCCTTTCCGATCCTGCGGATCGTTTTGGATAAAAAAATTCGCGTGATTGAACTAGGCATGAATAGGTTTCTTCTATTTGAAAAATTCTGATGTGTATAATTTTGCACGTCATTTACTTGGCTTACCGGACAGAACAATGATATGAAATTGCCATAATTGTCAATTATCAATTTGTTTACTTCTATATTGATCAATAATAATTTTTCACTATGTATCTACTCATTATACATGTATGTACATCGATATTCTGATACATCGTGCCAGCCCTAATCTTGAGAAATAAGATGTTGGACATTTACTGCAATATACTGCAGAATAAGTGGTATACGGGTTACAAGTTCACTTCAGTCATAAGCCTGTAACCAGTATAGGGTAATCAATAGATTGTCGGGATGAATGAACTTTTGGATCAAGAAGTACAGAACACGTATCAGCAGAATTTACTTGAAGCATGCCTTGAATAGAACAAATGAAGACAAGAATTCGAGTGTCAACATTCCCAGCTGTTACAGTTCTTGGTTTTGACAGCATCTGTTTATTGACTTCAACGAAAAAACTCTTGACCAAAGTTTTTAATCAATGCTTTCATTGATTTCATTCAAGACATGTGGTCAGGACCCATCCTTCAAATCCTTCAACTGTTTCAGGCTTCTAAATGACTTTCACCGAAAAATACTTACACCAAAGTCAACTGATTGGAACACTTTTCGTCAGATTCACCAATGACTCTGGCTTGCTATTTTTATCCATTGACTGTCTTGCACTAACATGTTTATTAATTTCAATTTGCACATAAAATGGTCAAATCCTAAAAACTATGATACCATTGGTAAAGTAGCGAATATTACAAGAGTCGTCACTGATGTAAATACTTGGCAATTATTTGTAAACATGTTTGAAACAGGATAAAGTTTGTACATTTCATGTATGCTTGCAAGTCATGAACCATAGAGCATGTTTCATACAGACCTCGACATCATCTCCCTGTTTGTACTGGATGTTGGTCGGGACCTCGGTAGGTGGTAGTCGCACCTCCGCAAACGGTACTCGAATCTCCGCCTGGGCACTGAAATATTGACAGTATATCAACATACAGTGGGAGCCCAATTAATAGATAAATCGGCCCCATGTGTAATTGATGTTTCATTCAAAGAGCTCCAGAGAGTCAATCTCCATCTGCTTTCAACTCGAGAATCACTACAATATAGAGTTAATAATGCTTATTTGGCAGCTGTGATCAACATCCCAGCAAATCAATTTAGAACAGACTATGATGATTTACATATAACTTGATCTAGCTTACATGACTGTTATCTTGTGTATCATGTAGACATGCAAGTGTACGTACTGTGCATTATTCTTTCAAAACAACACGGAATAATGAAAACATATAAAATATATAGTCTTGTGTTCAGGAAAGTGATGTAGTTTGTTTTAAAATGTTTTCCAACTACTGTACTCACTTGTCTTCCAAAGAAACTATCAACTCTTTTTCCAACACATTCTTCACAACGGCCTGAAAAAATCAACAAAATTGAACATAAATCATCTCTCCATATCACATAACCAAACTGAATAACACTTTGATATCCATGGTTTTCCGATGGTTTCAGCACCAAAGATAGTGATCCTTCAGTTGACTAGTCAAACCCAGTCATCGATTTGCAATTTATAACAAACATACATGCAGTATTAGTGTCCATAACTTTAAGGGGGGTGGGGGGATGGGGTCTTACATATTAAAAAAATTGACTACATTTTGATACAAATCATACTATCAATAAGATACTATAAAACGACTAATTTTGGCGGACGATTTATTTGGCAGATTTGGCGGTAGGGGAAAAACCGCCAAATTAAGTCGTCCGCCAAATTAACTAGATATATGCTAAGATATATATGTGGTTCTGAAACCGCCAAATTAAATCTCCGTCAAATAACGTGGAGCTCACAACCGTCAAATTTAATAGTTGCCAAAAGAGAATGCCTATAGGGGAAATCTAATGTGGCAGAGAATGAAAATGGATGTAATTACATGTAGCCTCATCCTAATGTAGCATGACCTACTCATATGAAAATGTTATTGAAACTAAATCTGTGGCACACGCAAGTTGTAATGATCTGTAGATTAGGGCCCTCACAGTTACAAGATTGATGTATTGTAAATAACCATGGGTATTCAATTACATAAATGGTATTAGATTAATCTTGAATCAAACACCAGCGGCAGTCATGGAACAATTGGCCACAACTCATGCTTTCTGCAATTAGGCTGACTCACCAAAACTATCGATATTACCCCTGCAACATAATACTGGTATGGCTGGAAGTAATTGAAAATACTAGTATGCTATTCAGACATAGTTTCTTCACCTTGAACTCATGTTTAGTTCAACATGTGCAAGGTGAAGAAACCATGTCTATTCATGAGAAGTGAAGGGCAGAAATTGCGAGGGTCTTACCAGATAGAATAGTAAATAGATCGATCATTAGAGTTTACATATATAGATCTAGGGCCTATCTAGATTCCGAAACCATTTTTACACAATCTGAATATTGGTCAGTTGGCCAGTCTTTTGGAAATAGATCTGGATCAGCCTAAGCGATGCGGAACGCAGGCTGGATCTGCTTAAAAAATTGTGAAATATTATGTTTTATGTGGAGGAGTCATGCTAATGAAACCCAGGAAATATAGATTGTGTCACTTTAATGACTTGCAACGAAACTGAAACTCTCAGAGTCATGACCACACATTAACTTTTTTCCTGAAAAACAAACATGGCAAGAATCAGAGAAATGAGTCACTGATTCCTTTCGGGCTGTATGCGATAACTGTTTATCCTATAATATGAAAACCGCACAGTTAGTATCTATAACGGATAAGTGTTACAATTGTAACACTTTCACAGCGATATAGATGTGCACCTTGTAATAAACTCCGTTTCTACCACCATGCAGTGCACGGTGCACTTCAACAGTGAAACACTCCATCTTGGTATCGGCGCAAAGATCCATGGGAAATTTCTTGAACTTTTTGCAGTCTTTTTTCACACGAGAGAAATATTACGTATAATTTTCATTCCATTAGACGAAATTCACTCGGTAATTACACAATATACAATAATGAAGAGCGAAAATTCTGTAGTTTCAATGAGTTCAGGAAAGATAAATATAGAAAGAGCGACATGAGATTAGAACAGAAAATAGCTATTTTGCGACTTGAAAATAACATTCTTAAAACCGAGTTGCCATTTTCGAGTTCAGCTTGGACATGACTGTTAGCAGCTCAGAATAGGGGGTTATCAAACATCATTCAACAGAGGGCAGCATTGTACTATCAGTAATTTTTTGGCGCCAAAATCTTAAACGGATATCGTCTGTAATCATTAATGACGTACATTTTGGCGGGAAAATTACGTTTATATTGATAACGCCAGCAAAAACAGTAAAATGACGTCATAAGACTGATAAAACAGTGCTGCCAGCTGGTGATTGCAGATATTTCTGATAACCCCTCAATGTAGTCATTTTTGTGCCGTGTGTGTTGTTTGTAGTGTTCTCTCGTTGTGTTTTATTTTCGGTACATGTAGTAGCCTACCTCTCGTTTCTGTGTTGAAAGGTTACACCGGGTCCAAGTTTAGACTAAGACCTTGTCTACGTTAAACCTCTGTACTATCATATGCCTTGAGGTCATACGGAGGTCAAGAGTCCAGGCTCAGTAAATCGTCTGCATGCGGAGGTGGCGGCTGTGGAGCCACCAAGTTGTCGCCTCTTGCTGAGGTCAAGTCTCGTCTCAGGGACCGGGCCCAGAGAGTGTAGAACAGAGAGGTTTCACTCTACAAATTTCTATTGTCTACCATTTTGTCTCATGGAGCCCTGTAATCCTGGCGGCTGAATGCGGTGTTGTAGTTCGTCGTCCTCAGGGACGATTGTGAATTACGTCATTTCGTTTTGCTAACATATTCTTTCATTCATAAATTCATGCGATAGTAATAGTAGTAAACACATTCATTCATAAAGCACATCCATCTGCCAGGAGTGCCACCAGTTCAAAATTCAAAATGGTGCCATAGGAGTGAAAGCTCTCTGTTCTATTCTCTCTGCCGGGCCAGGGCCAGGGACCGGATTCATATACATGTAAATGTGGCGATTTTGCCCAAAGATTGCGATAGGTATTTGGCCTTTTCCGTACACCATACCGTTTTGGCTGATTCACGTTCGAAGCTCGTTCATCTCCCTGGTGATGCATTGTCTTTCATCGATCCACTACACTGTTTCATTGACTGTGACGTCACACCCTTGGTCTCCTGCCAGCCCGTCTTGACCTCTTTGAGTTGTCTCAGGGCCGACGAGGTGAGAGGATGATGGTGAGCACTGGCATGTACTCCCTGTCTCCTTTGTCTGGCTAATGGCTAAGAGGGTCGTATAGGACCACGGCCCCAGGAGGGGGGAGGGAGGGGCTCCTTATTCCCGGTGCTCATGCGCCCATGGATTGGTAGTCTCTCGCCCTGGGATGGTGCGTACAGGCTCTGGCAGATCGTCGGGCTATCCGGGGTTGGTCCCTGTGGTTGGCCGTGGGCGAGGACGGCTAGCAACATGCCCACGTGCTAGTGTTCCAGGATGCCGCTCACATAGCTCTTGGGCTCGACACACCATGCTACATAACCATGATGATGCGATGTCTGATGTTTTGTATCGGGCCGGATCCATCCAGCGGACTAGTACCTGGTCATAGTTAAGTAATTACAGCGCCTGCCGGGACCGTGCCACAGTGCGGGGTGCTTGTGCCCTAGGTAGCGAGCGTCAAATGTTACATAAGTCGAGGCCCATATTCTTCCCATTGGCATTTCCCTAATAATATCCCCTTGTACAGGGAGTTTTAGTCTTGACTTTGCATTGCGGAGTTCAAACAATAATAATATTGTAATTTATATAACACAAACAATATATATTTCTAAGCTCTATACAATGTAAAATGTAGAGCAGAGGTCAAAGTCCATTCCTCGCCTGCTCTGGAGAAAGCAGGACCATCTCAGGACGTCCGTCATCTGTGATGTCTCGTCCTAACTGAGCTCTCCGAGAGCTGTGACTGCCTGGTTTTATAGTCTCTGCACATTTGTGCCCGATCCTCTGCCGACACATGCTATATCAGCTCGGCATGCAAGTGGACAGTCTCCGCAATCACGTGGACAGTTTATTCACAGGTGGTTTTGCGAAGGCCGTGGTTTTAGTCGCACATACCCTGCAAGCATGCTCTGACCGATGGTGTTTGCAGATGTTTGAAACTTTTGCCTGTGTCGTATCTCAGCCTGGGCTGCCGGGTGTTCTAGAAGCTATAAATGGTAGTGGGGTTTATCTGGAGCAAACTGTAGTGCTGCTAAGTCGGGCCAATGCTCTGTCAGGGTACTAAGACTCTGCCAGGGTGTTGTAAGAGTGTCATTGGGCAGTCTGGCCGAGTATTTGGTGTTGCCTTGACATTGTCAATATGCTGTGCTTTGCTAGGGCAGTTGCGTTGGCATTATTGGAATGGTCTGTGGAAGTTTTTGGGTGTTATTGGGCCAGTCCGGGGTGCTGTCATGCCATGCATTTCGGGGCAGTGCTGTGAAAGAGGACGATCTGGAACAGTTCCTCATACTACAGGATTCGACAAACAAAGAAGGCAGTAAAATCGCCGGGAAACCGTACCAGGATAGTCCTGGGTCATGGCATTATTGCGGGGGGGGGGGGGGGGTGGAAGGGGTAATATACTTATTCTCAATGTGGATGGGGGTCGGATTTTAGAATCAAAACATCAGTAGGCCTACATGGACTGATATTTGGATCGAAGCCGAATCCTATGAGGATCCTCAAGGTACAACCGGGATCAACAGATGATCAACATATTCTTGGGATAGGGACTGTCCCAGACCGCCCTGACCTTCTCAGATAATCCAGGATTGCAAAAAAAATTCCTGGATCATCCCACAGCAAATCTGAACATACGTGACTCAGCTTGTGGTAAAGGACCAAATATATATATATATATGATATAGGCCTACAATCGCAGACCATCACGGAACACATGAACCTGTCATGGAAACAACACAGATCTGACTCAAGATTAGGAAAACTAAATTTGATGCGGTAAGACCTACCGGTATATTCCTCCAAAATTTCACTTCTCGTCAATGATTTTTGGAGTCAGCCCTGGAGCCAGTTATTCTGTGGGGAAGGAAAAAGTTTACACTACGGAGTTCGGATCTACGCTACTGGATGATGGTATTTAGGTAATGGCTATTATAATTTATTACTGAATTTTTCATTCCAACAAAACCCTATAAATTATGCACTTTTACCCTGGGCCCTGGAGTGTTCCAAGCGGGCACGGAAATGGATCGAGGGTTGTGCAGCGAAAATGAACATACCGAGATTCTGGGGAAGTTTCGCCCTGGATATAGGCCTAGGTGTCTTGAGGGTGTTCTGTGTGGAAAATATGGTTTATGCCAAATAAGAACATATATATTCAATTTCAAAGTGGTCTGACGATTAGCCCCAAGTTAGGGGCTAGGTTTTGTGTTGAACTTGACTTGTATATCTCTGTGAAAATGTGGCCAAAATTGATCGCAAAAAATCTCGATGTAATGGAAGTATTCGCGTTTTGGGAAACAAAATACCCCCCAAACCCAGTGTATTTATTGCAGTGTGTTCATCAATGAGATATAAAATTAGAAATTTGAACTTCCTCCCCGACATGTGCTCCAAATGTGAATATGCAGTCTGTACATGTGCGACATTATGGTAACAATTCTATCATTCGATAGAGGGCGCGATATGTGTAGGCCTAAGTGCGCCACCTATCGTATGATAACGATCAGCTGATTCACACAAACAAAAGAACGGTCAACTGTCAAAGACATGAAATCTTGATAAATTGAAGGTTAGTTATCATAAAACGGTTACACAGTTGTTGAGAATCCAATAGAATGTTTAGTTGTAATGCACGAATTAGTTTACCAAAGATGGGGAGAATGCACGAAAAGACATTTAGGCCTAATCGAATTTCTGATTACTGACGTCGACGCGCGTCGACGGCCAACTCGTCGACTCCATCCATCGTCGCTCGACCACTCAGTCTCGATCCACTGCCACTGGCACCGCGATTCTAGTAGATATGGTGATCAGTCAAACGTGACGAAACTCGTAAAAAGAAATCAGCAACACTGAACCAGTCGGCTTTGTCAGTTTGAGAAATTTTGCAATAATTATATTCAGAAAACCACGATTGAAATTGTGTGAATTCTGTATCTGTGTGTTGTATTCATGGCCTTGTCGTGAAATAGGTCCCGGTTTCATTGTCGTGAAATAGGTCCCACTTAAAGTACTAGTAAAATGCAAATATGATGTTCAGTTATATGAAAGATCTCATTGATCTGAGCAAAATGGTTTTTACGGTATATCAATATCGCTATCCGTTCAAAAGTTACAGCCATTTGAAACTGCCATTCCGGCACTACATTACAGAAGCCTCTTGAAAAGTTTTAGCAACTCATCAATATGCAAATTAGATGCTAATGAGAATTCATGACGTCATGAGGGGAACAAATTTTAATTAAGGTATTTTAAGACATGATATAATGATTCTCATTGAAGGTTCTGACGATCTGACTAGTGCATAATATTATGTCCTGTACATAGTCAATATTCACACAAACTGTACTGTTGCTATGGTTACCAGTCGTTCCCTATAGCCGTAGTTACCCATGGTTGCCATGGCTGTTAACTGCCAAGTCAACCTATCCACAGACTTCCTGTCGATTATTTATTAATTAAATTAATATAGAGCTCGGGTTGGCACCATTTTTATTTGTGCATACCCTGTTCTAAGTGGGTTTCTGGCCCTAGCAACCATGGTTGCTATGGGCCGTACCAGGTCGCTGGTTACCTTGACAACAACAGAAAAAGTGAAAACACTGATTATTCATACTGAAAACTGTATAGAATTAAGTCTTGATGAATAATCATAACATTAAGTGGATGAATAACACATATCAAAGTACCTAATTAAAACAGCTTCCCCTGATGACGTCATGAATATCTCATTTGCATACTAATTACTTAAATTATTTTGAAAAAGCAAATTTGCCGATTTCAGTCTTTAAAGTGCTGTAACGTTTGAACGGATTGTGATATTTACATGCCGTAAAAGCCATTTTGCTCAGATCAATGAGATCTTTCATATAAGATCACATCATATTTGCACTATACTAGTACTTTAATTATGATTGTAGTGTTTCATTATCGTGAAATAGGTCCCGCTTATGATTGTAGTGTGTTTCATTGTCGTGAAATAGGTTCCGCTTATGATTGTAGTGTGTGTTGTCATAATGTAGCGGGACCTATTTCATGAGAATGCCGTATTCATTTGTCATTCATTGTGCGCTTTTGTCACTTGACAAACTTGGGACAATATGCTTAGATATTAGAGAGTTTTAGCTGCACGTAGAAACATGTATGTGTACGTCTGGTAGCAAGAAAATGTCATTGTGTAAATCTGTTTCAAATTCATAACCAAGTAATACGATATTACGTTTCTACCTGTTCACGTAGTAATACGATATTACGTTTCTACCCGCATGTGCGTGCCAAAATGGAACACAGACCAAATATAATTTTCATTGCACGCTGAAACCATACATGCACCAAACCACATCTCAAAAACGTACTCGCGTGGCTTGAGTCTTGAGATTTGGTTTTGTGCATGTATGGTTTTTAGCGTGCAATGAAAATTATATGATATATTTGGTCTGTGTTCTTTGATTGCACTAACTCTCTTATGGAGATTTTACAGTTGTAAATTTTGTTCATGCTATGATGCCACGGCATTGATGTAGGCAGCTTTTTTGTATCGCTCGAGCTTATGAATGAAAATTTGCCACAGTTCATGTTGCTGATCTGTATCAAGCCCAGTCTGAACATTTTGTCTCGCAATATTTTTTTGTGTGATCATCAATTACAGAAGAAAATAATCTTCATGTGGTTAATAGTACTTGCTAGCAAAATTTAAAATATGGTACATATACATGTATTATATGTATGAAGCATAAATTTACATGTACACTCAGGAGTGTGATGACTTGAATTGTGTCGAGACATTTAGATTCAATAGATGTACATGATTAGGATTTCATGTCATTCATTGTTATGACTCTCAGCCGTTCCTCATGTTACTAATCTCCCGCTTATCCATTGTATAAATGCATCAGGATAATCTAATAGTCGAGTAGGTATGTATTGCAGGGCCCTGCCAATGTCAATCAGATTACCTGGGACAATAGTCCACTTCAGTTGTACAACCGGACAATTCAACGATATAACTGATCCGAAAACAAGGTCAAAGTTATTATTGTTGAGCTGAACAATTGAAGACCACTCTCAGGATTGCTCGCTAATTCTGTGGACCAATGATTACCGTGAAGTACATCCCAACTATGTACAGATTATCCTTAATTTATTGACACAGGCCCACTTATTTGTTTGATTTAAAAATTACTGATAAACGCTTGCGCTTGGAGGCTTGAGTCGGTATGCTTCAGCAGTGCGTCAAGGTACCTGGGTGTTAGATTGACAGTCAGCAAGCACCACATGCAAAACAACAGGTGCTTATTACAAAGTGAACAGTGACTGATTACAAAGTATGTTTAGTTGATGAACACAATTATTCATTGCAAACTACATGTTGATGAAAGGACGTGCATCACAAAAGTTATGTGTAATAATGATTAAAATGTTACATGTAAGAAACCTAAGTTTTCATCTTTTGGATAACACCATTCGAAGCTAGATATGTTTGAGGTTTGTTTTATCATGTTTATCGATCATAAAGCACTAGTTAGCATTGCAAATATGGGTTATAAATGTGCACTAGCACTGCAAATATTTGTCATAAATGTGAATTTCATGTGTAATGATGGTACCATAAAACATTCCTAATACTGTGTATTTTATATTCCGCATACACATAATTCTGAGGTCTAATGACTGAGTCAACATTTCACAATCATACATGTAATATCATGAATATTAAATACTAAGACAAGATCTACATTGTATTCTGGACTGCAAACTATAATCATGATAATTGTGCAGATGTTATGTTAATGGTATGTCAGGATCATGTGATTTTTAGACAATACGTGTAGCTGAGTACAGAACACAGCAGTGATGGTTATCAAGAATCAGGTTACATGAACCAGTGTATATTGTTGGAAATTTGTACTCTCCGACATTCATCCAGCTTGCAGTGCGAATTGACTGTGAATAGTGTTAATGTGGCCCAAATATCAGATAGCGTTCATTGTTCTAATTCTAAATCTGGATGGAACATCATAGTGATCTGACTAATGAATATTGTTGTTGAGACTAGCCGTTTAAATCAATAAAGCGTATGTAAATGTAAATTGTACTGGCTTGAAATATGTAGTACAGCTATTTGATATTACATATGCATTCAATTTATAGACAATTTCTTTTGTTTGCAAACTATGCATCTCCTGAACTTTGTTCTGTGATTCATCATCTATTAATCGCTTTCAACTCATATTGAAGTAATTTCATGTGATGTTATCTATATATCTTTATTTGTATAGAGAGTACACAGAGCTAAGCTTTCCTTTTGGCCAGATAAATGAACGCAAACCCTGCCAAAATATATAGTAATTTTTGGTACGTTTCCGTGTGGAAATGGAGCACGGAGGGGGCTCGTCAAGAAATTTACTAGAGTTTCACCAGTGGATATTTATGACCTGGCCCTGAAGAGAGAAAACTCATCTCGCACGCTTATCATGCTTATCTCAGAACTCCACTATGAACTACCAAATTGACTGCAGATAAAATTTCAATATTATCGAGATGACAATTTATTCATATAAACGATATAAACAGTTTTTTTCCAGGGTTTTATGACTCCACATACATTGTACTTGTTGTATATAATGAATATATGCTCTACATCATGCTGTTTCACTATGTTTTTCGCCCGTGTACATTTCAGTGTTGAGCTTTCAATATGTGTAAGTTCAAATTATTCACATATCTAGCATATGGCCATATCGGGATCATACTTTGATAATTAACATACATGTAGTGTTTATGTAATCATTATTAGCGTGAGACTGTCCAAATTATCCTGGTAATTTAAATAATACCAAGCACATGCAGGAGTGAAGAAGTATTGTGTGCATGCATGTTCATTCCTCCTTCAACAAGTAACACTCCATCATGTACTAGTATGTGAATTTCAGGTAAATAGTTTGGGAATGATGAAAAAATCCATGTGAATTGAATAATTGTGATAATACATATTACATGTATACTACATGTATTAAATATTAATTGTATTAAATAATGCAATGTTCACATACATGTATCAGATGCCCAAAATATAAGAAGTTACTGCATCTTAAATTGATTACCATGGTTATTTTGAGAAAATTAGGTTTGTGTAGTTAAACTCGATAGCACCTGCGAGGTAACCCCCCCCCCCTCACCCCCCCCCCCCCTCACCAACCGACCCCCCTTCCTATCTGATCCCCCACCCCCACCTTGAGAACATAAAGACGCTACAAATGTTGGGGTCAGTGACCATATGGAGGTGTCTTATTGTCTCGCCCACCCACACATGTGCTTCTGCTGAAAGTATTAGCAGCTGCATGCTTTAATTAGTGATACATGTATTAATTGCTACAGCAGTGTCATAGTGACCAGTATTTACTGGGGGTGGCTACAATGGGCACACGTGTATGTACAGGCAGCTTGTCTGTCACAGCTATAGATGTCATATACATTCAATTGTAAGATAAACTGCCCTGTATTGTATGCTGTAGTATGTATTATCCCATTCAGTGGCTGTCAGTTATTGGGGACAATTAAGATTTACACTTACAGCGATTAGCTGGCAACCGTGACAACTTACTGTACAAAGGCCAATGACAGAACAATACCTGCGTGCTGTAATCTCATGAGTGTTTTTGTCACAACAGTCATAGACACAAACCATTGTACACCTAGCTGCATACCTGATCACAAAATGAAACACTTTTCTTAGGATGACCATGTTGCTGTACGTTCATGCCTCTCTGGGTCATGACTGAGGAATAACCATGCCAATCAACATCATTAACAAAGCGATCATTTTACAATTGATGTAGTTGAATTTGGGATTCAAATTGTTAAGGTAGGAAGTTCAGCAGGATTAAAGTCCCAGAGACAATTAATGCTATTGTGTCGGGGGGATTTATTTACAACATGTACATGTACATATTGACTTGTACATTGATCGTGTCGCCGATGCCAATAAACAATGGTTGGTTGTTTAAATAGTTTATTGAACTGTGCCGGTCTATGTACAGGTGTCTGCAAATACAAATGAGTGGTGATGAATAAATATATATGTATACGTCCATCCGTCAATTGGTAAACAGCAAATGACGTTAAGATAAACTTAAAAGAGACGGATGGCACTATTACATAACACCAAGTACTTGAGAAATATATCTAACCTAAAGAGAATGACCTGTTCAGTAATATAGTGATCTATCATAAATGTGATCACACCAATGATCTTATTACCAAACTGATTTACTAACCTGCAAATACAAATGAGTGGTGATGAATAAATATATATGTATACGTCCATCCGTCAATTGGTAAACAGCAAATGACGAATGGAAATGGCGCGAAGTTACTTTTATACGGCAAACACTTATTGAAACGAGGCAACAGCCAACAAAGGGGATTATTAGACTGGCGGGAACTACTATGTAATTGCGGACTGTAGAATCAACCTGTAAAGATATATACATATAGATGCTGTAAAATAGCCCTCGGCTACATACCTCCCTATTAAAGAAGAAATGTCTCCTGACATTTCATGAAGCAATAGAAAGGAGCTGTTTGAACAAACGACAATGATGATCCAGGAATGATATGTACAATTTCACCAGTAAGTCGAACTTACTAACAGTCGCACCAGATTGATGACAACGTTGAGAAAACGTATGAAAATCACCACTCCGAATCCACGAAGGGGGACGACGAACCCTGGTACCCCTACGGAGGGGCGGGACCTCAGCATGATCAGATTCAGAACTCTGATCCAGATCAGACTCAGAAGCCGAGCTATTCGACACTGATGAACTAGCCGCTTCAGAAGTCGATTCACTAGTTTCGACTGTTGTTGCTTTTCCTGATGAATGGGGTGTAGAATGAGATGAAGGAAGAGGGTGATTAGCAGGCACAACGGACACCAATGGGACACATGACTCGCTACCCGAACTTTGCAAATCCACCTGCCTGGTCACTTTTGGAGCCTCAAGGGGTAGAATGAGGTTGCGATGGACTGTCCGGATCCTCCCACGAGAGTTCTCCTTCTGAATGGAATAAACAGGGAGAGTGGGGTCAGGCTGATCGACAACAATATAAACACCCGGCTCCCAGCGATCTGCCAACTTATGTTTGCCACGGACACCAACGCTCCTCAGGAGCACACGATCCCCAATTTCCGGAACAGAACCTCGAGCCTTGAGGTCATACCGATGCTTATTCTTCTGAGAAGCAGAAGACATATTAGCAGATGCCAACGCATAGGCATATTCGAGCTGCTTGCGGAGCTTCGAAACAAATAAAGACTCGTCCACCGGAACGGGATCTGTACCAGAACTGGATGTACCGGAATTGCCCAAACCAAACAACACATCGACCGGTAACCTGGGTTCACGACCAAACATGAGGTAATGAGGAGAGAACCCAGTTGTGTCATGCCTTGAAGAATTGTAGGCGTGAACCAGTTTAGGGAGGAACGACTTCCAATCAGCCTTGTGCTCCTGTGACAAGGTACGCATCATTGTCAAGAGGGTGCGATTCATTCGCTCCGTTATCCCGTTACACATAGGGTGGTAGGGAGTTGTCCTTATCTTCTTCACCCCTGTCAGCGAACACAACTGATGAATCACCCTGCTCTCAAAGTTACGACCTTGGTCGCTGAGAATGTACTTGGGCAACCCATAGTGCACGAAGAAATCGTCGAACAAAATCCTCGCTGTGGTTACAGCTGTCTGATTTCTAGTGGGATATGCTTGCGCGAATTTCGTGAAGTGATCCGTGACAACCATGATGTTATCATATCCTCCTTTCGATGTTTCCAAACCAAGAAAGTCAACACAAACCAATTCCATTGGCTGGGTGGACAGGATACTCTTCAACGGAGCCCTATCCGGAAGGTTTGGTGCCTTAGTCCGAAGACAACGATCACAATTCTTGACACTTTTCTCCACAAATTTCACCATACCAGGCCAGTAGAACCTACTACGAAAGAATGCAACAGTCCGATCTCTGCCCAGATGACCCATCTCGTCATGCAGAAGACGAAAAGCCTCTTTTCTCCAGGAAGATGGTAATACAAGTTGATCACAGTCCTTGGATCGGTGGTACAGCACTGACCCAACAATCACCAATTTCTCCCAAAATCGCAAGTACAGGCGAAGATCTGGAGAAAGATTAGCAGACACAGGTTTACGACCATCCAGCTTCCACTTCAGGATCTGACCTACGACTGGATCCTTCAACTGTTCCTGTTGCCAATCAACGTCCAAAGAAGGTAAATTGGACACCCCAGGACAAACCACCTTAGCAGCCACTTCGCCAGACGAATCTGTGACCAGACTGTGCACAAAGCCATGGAAATCTTCAGCCCGAGCATCCTCCAATGAACGACACACCTCAGATACTTGTGCAGACGACATACCCCGAGGACCCCTGGGTTTCCTGGACAAAACATCGGCATCCACATTACACCTCCCTGGTTTATAAGCCAGCTCGAAATCATAAGTGGACAACTCAGCCATCCAACGGTGCCCAACTGCGTCCAACTTAGCAGTGGTCATGACATATGTGAGCGGATTGTTATCCGTTGTAACCAAAAATTTATTACCATAAAGGTAATCATGGAATTTCTTGGTTACTGCCCAGTACAAACACAAAAACTCCAACTTGTTCGATGAGTAGTTCAATTCGGATCTCTTCAACCCTCTGCTAGCATAGGCGATAACACGGGTGACACCCTCCTGATCTTGACAAAGAACAGCCCCGAGGCCCTCATAGCTGGCATCTACCCGGAGTATGAAGGGTTTGGAATAATCTGGATATGCCAGTATAGGAGGACTAGTGAGAGCCTGTTTCAACATATCAAAGGCTGACTGCTGCTCCTGAGACCACAACCACGGAACGGCGATACGCCGACCATCCTTACCTTTAGTGCTACCAGTTAGGTAGTGCAGGGGACGTGCAATCCGAGCGAAATTCTTGACATACCGTCTGAAATAGCCGGCCAAGCCCAAGAATTTCTGAAGTTCCTTCACACACGTGGGGACCTTCCATGACAACAACTCCTCAATACCCTCTGGATTACACTCGATACCATCCCGAGAGACAACATGTCCGAGATATGTCAACTTCTGCTGCAAAAACCTACATTTACTCGGCTTGAGTTTGAGACCAGCCGCCTGCAATCTAGCGAGAACCTCCTGTAGTCTGGGAAGATGTTCTTCAATGGTCTTCGAAAACACGATAACGTCGTCCAGATAAACGAGGCAAGACTTGAGATGCAAATCACCAATGACATGCTGCATTAACCTCTGGAACGTGGCTGGGCTATTTGTGAGGCCAAAAGGAAGACGGTTGAACTCATAAAAACCAAGGTTGCCTGCACTAAAAGCAGTTTTGGGTTTATCTTCCTCTTCGAGTTCCACCTGCCAGTACCCACTTTTAAGGTCCATCAGGGAAAACCAGCACGAACCATTGAGTGCATCTAAAGTATCCTCAATCCTGGGCAAGGCATATGCATCTCTCACAGTGAGTTTATTCAAGCGACGATAATCGATGCATAGACGAAGAGACCCATCCTTTTTCCGGACCAAGACTACATTCGAAGAATAGGGACTACATGACTCCCGGATCACTCCAGACTCTATCATATCACACAGATGTTCCCTAACCTCCTCGTACAAACCAGGTGGAATCCGCCTGGAACGGTCCTTAAATGGAGTATCATCACTAAGACGGATACGATGCCTGAACAAAGAAGTGCAACCCAAGTCATTCGAAGACTGGGCAAATACCATTTTCTGTTCCAAAAGGAGCTTCTTCAATTTAGTGAGATCATCCGTAGACACCACAGATTCCAACCCTTCCAACTTGAACTGCTCCAAGAACGCCTTCATTTCCACATCAGACAAGGACTCAGGATTCGCCAACTGGACCTCACAAACCTCACCAATCACCGAATTGGCCATCAGATGGATGTCCTTAGCTGTGAGATTTGCCATCTCAACCGACACCAACTCCTTTTCTGACAACCGGACCAAACCTGGGGTAACAGCTACCTCTGATGTACCTTTGGGATCTCGCACATGATCCTGAACCAAAGCAAGAGCCCGGGGAATGGGAATAGCTATCTGAGCATGAGCACGAACAACAGTGACTTCCTGAGGCTTGAGCAGAACTGGCTCCTCACAACGGAGTAAGCCATAGACACCATCACTCTTGTCTAGATGTCGCTTCCGTAAATCCAAAGCCTGAAGCGCAAGTCGAATGCATGGGTCGAGCGTATTTCCCGACTGAATCTCATAACTGTCCACCAAATCAAAGAGACGTTGCAACACATTTGTTCCGATAAGAACTGGGACATTCACATTGTAGGGTGTGTCCGGTGACACAAGAATTGGGAAGACTCCAACCTGTAAATCCCTGTCCCCTACTGGAAAGGTCAACTCCAATTCAACAAAGCCATCATATGGAAGCTTATCATCCAATGGACCTTTGATCACCAACAAATCAGAGAGAGGATACACAGGCAACGCTGGAAAGTGTGACTTCAAGAAGGATTTTGCAACTGTGGATACCATGGAACCCGTATCCAACAAGCTACGACAAGGAATCTCATCCACTTTCACCTTACATTCATTAGTATGACCGACCAGGCTTGGTAACACAGGACCGTTTTGACACACTCGGATATCCGAAGATCCTGAACCAGATATCCCTACTCGTTTCCCGAGCGAAACCTTTCCTCCAATTTCTCCTGCACAAGACCTGGGTTCTTGGAGTTCTTACAAGTGCTGATACGATGTCCATCCTGGCCACAACGATAACAAAATACCCCAGGACGCTTCGAGCTAGAAGGCCTCTGTCCTGCAAATTTCCTAGAAGTAGACGGATCACTTGACGACAATGGGGGATTTGGACTAGCAGCCATGTTCTGAACCTGAGCTTCCAGTTGAGTGATCTTAGCCTCCAACTTAGAAACAAGCTCCGGTTCCCCAAGTCCGGATCGACCAGCAGACCTAAGCCTAAGCCGCTTCTCCGTCATCTTGCTCTCCTCCTTACGCAGGGAAAGTAGAAGGTCGGCAAAGGGGGGAGGATCATCAATCTTCTCTTCTAGCTTCAACTTGACAATCAGCGATTCTTCACTAGAACCTCGAACAAACTGCTTCAACAGCAAACCAGGAACATCAGCGACACGACAACCTCCATTATCTGCTGCCTCCATAACCGACAAGTAAATGCGTTGAAGGTATGCAGAAGCACACTCCTTGTCAGCTTGATAGGTGTTGTGAAATCTGATAAGAAGTTCCGTCCCATCAATGACAGTTCCGTACACATTGTCGAGAATCTTCAGGATATCGGACAAAGACCCAGATACAGATTTAACTGTGTCAAGTGCTGGGCGGAGAAGGTTTTGGAAAAGATACCTTCTCTTCTCGGCATCGGAATAAGTGCCGTCTTCCTCCAACTGCCGAACCAGCAACCGCCAAGTATCATAATCCACTTCACCGGAAGGGATAGGGGTCTTACCAGAGAAGAGCCTGAGCTTCCGGCTGGGAGCATGGGATTGAGTTTCCACGACGATCCGGTCCTGGATATCCAGCTGAGCTAAAGTCCTGCGTCTTGTTGTCGGAGACAAGTTCCTCAAAGTTGTAACTAAGTCATCCGGGCCTGCCCCGGGATTCTGGTCCTCCTGAGACATGCTGTATGACAGCAACCGCCCAGGTGCAAAGAACCAAGTGTCCTAGAAATAAAGACCTGAAAGTACCTAAACAAAAAGCTGAAAGTAGATGATGTGGTAAAAAAACACAAAAAGAAACCCTGACATTAAATGATGCAGTAAAACAATGATTGGGAGGGTGAGTCCGAACTACATATGTACTCGAGCTACAACTCAAAGGACACGCACAAAAGAAACTTCACCAAGTATCACCACCAAACATATATATAAGCAGGTAGCAAATATTTCAAGTGACTTGGGAATAGGTGTAATTACATTTACCCTATCACTGAATTATTAATATGTTTTACTTTTGTTAACAGGCTAACTACACGAAATCTACATGAGACTATAATGATGGTATAATACCCAAATTCTACTAACTTAATAACCAAATACCAATATTGTAATAAAATACTAACACACACAAACAATATTTGTTTCAACTACCTAAGTACAAGTGTAAATATAAGTTATTACCCACTTAAATAACAACTATATACCTAACTTAATTACAGAATCACAAATTATCTGGCAACCAACTTACTTAACTACAAGTACAACAGAGTATCTTAAGTATAGACACCTTAAGTAAACACCTAATCATGCAACTTGCAAGCACTTATCCTACCAAGACATCAAGTTATGTTATAAAAAAAAACAAGCAGCTGCATGCACATGCACAATAACACAAGTCACCCAACACAATACTACAAACTACCCAAACTAACTAAGTGAACTATCTATCTACAATACCCCACAGCAAGGACCCTCTTATACTAATATACCCTATCTAAGAATATGCTTGATCTATGGGTGAACAGGAGCAATGAACAGTCAACTAACAGACAAAGTCTTGTTACTTAACTAATTCCTAACAATAAATCAATTCCAACTCACCACTGAAGACAATGCAGATTCCTAGCACAAAATGTAATATGGTTCCTTTGAATTAAATTACAAACTGTGAATGTGAACTCACAAATATATATAGTATCTCTCAAAGAGAAAGCCAATCAGTATCGTTCAATACTGCAATCACATACACTCTACCCACGAATCTGTACAATTAGCGGCATGAACAGAGATGTAAAGAACTGTGAATATCTTTACAAACTACCAGATATTTAGAACAAACAAATATCTAATGGAGAATATTACATACTACAAATTATACCATGGTTTATAATTTGTAAATAAGAAACAATGAACTCAATCAAAAGGTCAAGCAACGATTTGACAACTTGTTCACAACACTAGCAAGTGTAAATGTCAAAATCCTCACTGAGGCGTAAAAAATCAATACCAGTCTGAAGCATATACACACATTGCTGGCAGTACACACACCTGTGGAACAGCTCCGTCGATCCTACGCAAAGACGATACTGTTGTCTGTTGTGTCCCGGGCGTCTCTCTGTGATGACAAGGCCGCGGTTCCCCGTCAGCAGGGATGACGTCCGACACGTAGGTTGCGAGGATGATGACGAGCGTGAGGATATAGCGATCCAACGATGCGGAATAAGGTGTGCGACGTGTCCAACTCGTCCACGGCGAAACAGCACTCACTCGGTGAGGTGATGCGTGGTTAATGGTTATGTACAGCGACGACGGTGGTTATACAGGAAGCAATGATGCGTGGAGAACACAACACACTTACGGGCAGCGGATTGATACTGTCCCTAGCTTCCAGTCGGATGAACGCGAACGTAAACACTCGATGACAAGCAATGGCGAGCTGTCAAGTGGTGAAAGGAGACGTTGATAACGGCACCTGGATCTCGACCACAGCTACATTCACCTGCAGGCACGTCCGTGCGGCATCGGTCGACGAAATTGAAAGAATCCTGCCGACTGCGCCAAATGTCGCCGATGCCAATAAACAATGGTTGGTTGTTTAAATAGTTTATTGAACTGTGCCGGTCTATGTACAGGTGTCTGCAAATACAAATGAGTGGTGATGAATAAATATATATGTATACGTCCATCCGTCAATTGGTAAACAGCAAATGACGTTAAGATAAACTTAAAAGAGACGGATGGCACTATTACATAACACCAAGTACTTGAGAAATATATCTAACCTAAAGAGAATGACCTGTTCAGTAATATAGTGATCTATCATAAATGTGATCACACCAATGATCTTATTACCAAACTGATTTACTAACCTGCAAATACAAATGAGTGGTGATGAATAAATATATATGTATACGTCCATCCGTCAATTGGTAAACAGCAAATGACGAATGGAAATGGCGCGAAGTTACTTTTATACGGCAAACACTTATTGAAACGAGGCAACAGCCAACAAAGGGGATTATTAGACTGGCGGGAACTACTATGTAATTGCGGACTGTAGAATCAACCTGTAAAGATATATACATATAGATGCTGTAAAATAGCCCTCGGCTACAATCGTGTCAATACTAAAATGTAGTTTGTTCTGAACTGTATGTGTAATTTTGATGAGACTTTTCAAAGTGTTTGCTATGACTTTTAATAGTGTGATGATATTGTTTTCATACTTTTGTTTCTGTTGTCTTCAAACAGATCTGATGATTATTCACAGGGAGCGCACGGATTTCTTGATGAAGATTCCTGGATCAACTCGTGAAAATCACCACTGCTCGAAACTAGAGGTCACTTATTCACTTATTCACTGTCCAAGCTGCTCATTTGTCAACCTTAACCTCACCCAGAGGTGTTCTCTTAAAGTCTGGCGACTTTACGTGAAAGAGTTATAAAGTCCTGTCCATGTACATGTACATGTATACTATAACATGACTGCCGACGTCCCAAAGATCCAGATTAGTTTGGATGCACCGGAAAACCAGACCTCCGGCTCGGAAAAGGTTCTGGATCAGTATGAATCTCCCGACCAGAATTCCCACAATGATGAAGAGGCCACAAAAATCGTGCCGTCGAACTCGAATCCTGACGGCTCCTACCTGGGCGAATCAAATGCCCTACTCGCGCCAGATGGCGACCTCGGCAGCCCACCGACACCACCGCCCGAAGACGCCGGGCATGAGTCCGGACTCCCGACACCCCCGGACGGCGGCTGGGGCTGGGTGGTCGTCCTCGCATCCTTCATAGTCCATGTGATCGCTGACGGCGTCGCATACTCATTCGGCGTCTATCTGGAGGACTTTACTGAGTACTTTGACAGTGGCCATGGCAGCACGAGTCTTCTCAGCTCCCTGATGATCGGTGTTACATGGGGCTCAGGTCAGTCACCAGTTGCAAAAATCAACTGTCAAAATTTTCTCTTTTTTCATGAAATTTACTTAAAATATAAAAAATATATAATTTATATCACAATACACACAGGGCCGATTGTGAGCGCGTTGACGAACATGTTCGGATGCCGTGTCGTGACGATAGCGGGTTCAATTGTCGCCGCTTTCGGATTTCTCATCAGCATCTTTGCTCCAAACATCATCTTTATGTACTTCAGCTTCGGAGTAGTTTCAGGTTTGGCTGTTTTACAGCTTCACACTTGTTTGCACAGAAAGAAATATGATTATAATTTCATGGAATTAATCAACAAAATATTAATTTATGCTTTTGGCTGCAAAGCTCACAGTAATATAATATATATAATATAGCATCTGAACACCACCAGCCACCATACAGTTCTATATGACACCAATGCTTGTTTCCAGGAATCGGTCTGGGTTTGATCTTTGTGCCTGCAATCGTCAGCGTTACTTTCTACTTTGAGAAACGTCGGGCATTCGCGACTGGCCTGGCCGTGTGTGGCTCCGGAATTGGCACGTTTGTGTTCGGGCCGCTGACCGAGGTTCTACTGCAGTACTATGGGAGCTGGAAAGCAGCCGTTCTCATCGAGGCAGCTATTTTGTTAAACTGTATTCTCTGCGGAGCTCTCTTCAGACCGCTGGAGGCTCCCAAACGTAAGCCCGCCCTGAAGGTGGCCAAAGTAGATGAGGATACCAAAGAAACTGAGCCGCTTGCACCGAAAGAGGCGAATGGGGGCCAAGCTGTTGTTTTCAGTTCACTCACAGACCTTAAGCGAACTCCAAGTACATCATCACTGCCTCACAACAAGCTCAGTCTCGGTGCTCAGCACAGCGCCCAGGAATTCTGCAGCGATTTCTGGATCAACAAGAAGTCCCACCACAAGTTGGACACCAGCGTTAGCCCTAAACACACGAGGAAAAGTCCCTCTCACCTCAGCCCACTGGCTCGCAAGGACATCTTTTACAGTGGCAGTCTGCGGAACATCCCCCTGTACACTGAGGACCATGCTGAGTACACCCGGAGTATGGTCTCGATCCCAGAGGTCCCCCGAGACACCACCGACACCGAGTCCACCAACAGCGGTCAAGGCTTCTGGCGGGAATTTCGTGACAAGATCTGCTGTAAGTCCATGAGCTGGAAGGAGATCCTCGACTTCTCCATCTTGAAGGATTCAGTCTTCATCATCTTCGTCATTTCTAACATCATGACCAGCCTCGGGTTCTGCGTGCCATACGTCTTTCTCCCGGATCGCGCCAAGCTCATCGGATGTTCGCGCAAACAAGGCGCGTTCCTGATCTCCATCATAGGGATCTCAAACACGTTGGGGCGCGTGATCTTCGGCTGGATTTCTGACCGACCGGGTGTCAACCGACTGATGTTGTACAGCACTGTGCTAGTCCTCTGTGGCATCAGCACTATTGGCAGCTCCCTCTGTACCACGTATGCTCTGCTGTGTCTGTACGCTGCTCTCTTTGGCTGTTTCCTAGGTTAGTACGTGTGGATCCTGGGGCAGGATTTCCCAAAAACATAACAATCAGAATTATTGTAAAACATGTATGGGCATATATATGTATACATTTACCAGTACTTCATCATCATGAAGTACTGGTCATCATGATTAACTTTTCTGATTAGTTTTACTTAGTACATGTAGCATACCGGCTGAAGTATCATGTTGTACAATGTTGGTAATGGAAGATTACACATTCTCTGTCGAAAAAAATAAGTGACAAATAGGTTGTGAATCTCCATTTGCCTAATTTTATGAGTATAAATTCAATCACTGTCTATCATGTCACATCTCACTGACTGTTGACTGCTCGCTTGCAGGGGTGTACGTGTCGATCACGTCAGTCGTTCTGGTGGATCTGCTGGGTCTAGACAAGTTGACAAGTGCCTTTGGACTTCTCTTGCTCTTCCAGGGTATAGCTGCTGTACTCGGACCCCCCATAGCAGGTCTGTTACCATGGATACAGCATATTATGGGATGCCCCCTTTAGTTTGTTTGTTACCATAGTTACTGGGTGTGGACAGAGGTTAAAAGCTGATTCTATTGGGATCGTTATTAAGTTTGGATTGGCAAGATTTTGGCTTTAAGTCTTTTTTACTCAAGTGATAGAATTATTTGCATTTCCAACCTTCATTATAAAGAGTGTTGTTTCCTATTGCAGGTGTTGTGTACGATGCGACGGGTGATTACGACATATCGTTCTACCTGATGGGGACTCTGATCACAATAAGCGGGCTGATGCTCTATCCAATACCACTTCTACAGAAGAAACAGAAGCGTAAGGACCCCATCCTAGAGCAGCACGACATTCAGCTTGGAAAACACCCGTCAGACTCCCCGACCAAAACCGTCGTCATCGCCGAGATCGACATCTAGGGAAAACCTGTAACAGTGTGCGCGGAAGGTTGACTGGGAGACTGACATTGCAAGTGATTGAGCGCTAGTTGGTCACACTCAATGTGTGCTACTGGGATCTGCACACGTTTCGAATCAATCTTACGTACCGTATATTTACATTATATTCACAGTGTGCCCAATACATAATCCTATATCATTGAAGTAATGGACATTTTTAAAATTTAGTTGAGACCTGTTCATGTTTGTATTAATTTCATGTATTTTTGTTGCTTGTATAATTTGTGTTTTGCTGTGTCAATCAAGGCATTTTATCATCAGTAAATAGTATTAAAAATATAACATGAAATGTTCGTAACCGATTTGATATTCTCTAAATAATTCAGGTCCTGTCAATGCATTTCGCAATGTTTATGCATAATATTTATGCCTGATTGATGGCTGGTATCGAACTGAAAAACTTACTGAGTCTATCTCACTTAACCCGGAACAGATCCTGTCTGTGCTGATGCTAAAATGCAGTGTTCTGTGTTGTAATTTTTCACGACATAGTTTACACTAATACACTTTTCATCGATTGATAGATATTGATGTTGTATTGGTCATCGCGGAAGTGACCAGTGTGTACAAAATGTGTGATATATGCGTAGTAATACGTACACAATATTTCTGTGTGAGTGTGAACTGATAGCTGTCACATCTTTTGTGTGTCGGTAGATTTGATCATTGTATCAATGAAAAATTATTGGATGAATTCAAGCATCAACTCTTTGTGTCCGAGGTTACGCCAGTCTTGTAGTCATTTATATACAAAATTGTGTGTGATTTCGCCATATTCTGTGATTTTTGTCGTGGTGTCTTTTGTTCACGTATATCTTACCTGTGCTTGATTTCCTATTTTTGTGTTGTAGTTCTCAAGTGTATTGGAATAGTAACTTGTTTGTTAACTCTGCAATCAGTCATTTGTGTGTGAAGTCATGTTTTGTTTGTGATTCTTGTAATTTATATGTTCCTGATTTATATTCGGGCAGACCAGTTCCCCATAACTTATTCAGTACCGGTAATCACTCTGGTTGTATTTCATTCACCTTACCACCTTGAAAGGTCTTACATGCAATTACCCAAGAATTTGTACATACAATTTTATTTCTATGCATTAACAGTTCTGCCATCTGAGCTTCATGATAATATCATATATACTAGTACAACCTCATTACCACATATAAACTATTCAACCAATACTTTCTTATCAGGTTGATTTTATCGTCATGAGAGGTACTCTTGCGATAGAGCTGGTATCAAATACATGGCATGAACTATAAATAAATATCATCAAAATACCAGAATCAGGTGTGTAGATATTACAAACTGCAAAGTCGTACAAAAGTGTACATGTAGAACTGGTATTAACATTGTATTAATTAATTAATATATTCATGTATGTTTGTGGCATTTTTATGCTGTTTGTTATGTATATTGTGTGAAACAGGTTATTTGTTTGATGTCGGCTGCAACGTACACATGATTTTTTTGTGATATCACCTTAATGATTTAGTTCCGTCTTACGCAGTGTCACGTAAAACTGCTGAATTTCAAATCGATATAGGCCATTAGCTGAAAGCATCATCGAAAACTGTCTCAAAGCTGAAAGCATCAACATTAAAGACTGTCTCAAAATAATGTGGAATAGATTAAGTGGACAGAGGAAAAGTGAACAAAGTTTTGAGACAAAAACTCCCCAGCAGTATACCGGTAGGTGCTTTTCTGCTGGCAAACACAATCGGAATGGTACAGCTTGTAGGCCGGCAGCCCAGATAGCCTACCATGCACCCCTCCCACAACAAAATGTCAGTGGATTTTTATTAAGCCCTGGGATGTCCTCGATTTTATATTGAGTGGTAACAATAAAATAACTCATTCCCACTATTGGTTATTGAGCTATTTCTAACATCACCCAAAATATCCAAATTTTTCGTAAAATCGGTCTCCGCAAAACACCAAAAATTCTGTATTTTCCCAAAGTCACTATTTTCATCAGTTCTAACATAACTCCTAGTATAATATACCATATTGAAGGTAATTATATGTAAAATATGAATAATTAGAATGATTTGTGGCATTTGATTTATTTTGGAAACAACAATGCACTGAACAGGGTGCCTCTATCCTAGCGCAATTTCTGGCTAAAATCAAGACTTCTCGGCAATACAGTGCACTCATTTGTATTTCATTGAGCGTGTTGTTAATGCATGCGGTATAATGCTAAATAAGATCAATGTTGTTGAGCTCTTCACAATGTGAAGTAGCTTTATGCTGATGCCTACCCTCTGTGGCGCCAGACAGCAGACGAGGTGGCTCGTTGCTGGTGTATACATGGTATAGGTGGGTTGTGTACCATGACATATCCAAGCAGAGCACACTCGGATCAGGGCACGCAGTTCGAAATCGCTCTGTTCCCATGGTTCGGGGTTTAGTTGAAATGCTAGAAAGCACCAAGGTGCGCACCATCCCTTACAGGGGCTGCAGTCTGAGGGACAAGTCGAGCGATTCAATTGATCTATTCTCAACAGGCTGGTAGGCTTTGTGAACGACCGTGCAAACGACTGGAATGAACATCCCCTTATGTCGGTCGTCGGTCCATGCCACGATCATGGTGACACCGCACACGATGCTTTATGGCCGGGGACTAAATCTATCTGAGGCTATTATGTATCCAGCTGCGTCAGAAACCGGCCAAGTACCGCAGTGTCATGAGTACTTGGAATGGGTACGCCGCAGCAGAAATGCGACTATGACGCCCATGCTAAGGGTAGGCCCGTTTTTGTGGAAGGCGACAAGATACGCTACTACTATCCGCCGTCCAAGCAACGGTTTGTCAGGCCATGGATATGCCCCATTACTGTGCTGCAACAGGTGGATCGAGGTGGATTACCAGATTCATCAGGATTCCGATCCTGACAGGATCCTGGTTGTCCACATTGAGAACCTGAAGTGGTACGAATGTCCACTCATGCTGGATCTGCTTGTTAAGGATGCGGAACTGGATGATGTTCCAATCTTGGATACATCCAGTAAGTGTCCCATATGGTAGGTCTCCACGACCCCAACCAAATCATCCCCAGGTGCGTACGCCGTCGTGGTACTGGTGAGACTGATGTTCCACTCGTGCAGACGTGGGTATGCACCCGAGGATGGATTTTAGGCAGCTCTGTAGGAGTCTGGACCGCTTGACACCACAATCACTACATTGTGGTGGTCCGCTTGTGTGATCATATGGACATTTTGCGTCGTGGCCCCACAACTGCGTTTCCGACCTCCCATAGTTTTTAGCATTAAGTCGTCCAGCAAGACTACCCACATCATGTGCACTGCTGTCTGGCGCAGTTAACCCAGCGTCATCATTTTTAGTGTTTTCTAGACTGGGCGTCGATACTGCCCCTAACCACCAGACAGGTGGGCTACTCGTCTGAATCTATTAAACCGCGCTACATTAGTCAAATAGTGCCTCTAGGTTTTGAACATAATTTTTCTCAGTGGCCTTTCTATACGCCGTGCTCACTGGTGGGCGCCTTCCAAACGCCCACAGGGTGAACTGCAGGGCGCAGAGCAGCAGGCACCACAGGGCACAGAGCAGCAGGCATTCGCGTTTGCCTTGTAAGCGTACATTCGGTTTCGCAGAGTGACTTGATTTATTTACCTATATTTCATGTTATTAGTTATGGTTGGATTATTTAAACCACAAGTATGCGGCAACTCCATAGAAAGTTATGTTATTTCTCGATTAATGTCACAATTGAGATAAGTTTATGGAATACATTTCCTCCTTGGTGCGATGGAGGGTTTAAGAATCAGGAGATTTTCGCTCTCGCAAGAAAGTTATGGAAGATCGTGTACATGACGGCAGAATGTTGTGACCTAAGACGAAGTCAAAATGATGATAATTTATTTTATTGTTGCTTTCGACTTATTTATATTTGTTACATCCACAAGTGGACAGCTACTGTCAATCTGCATGCATACGATCTTTATCCTGCTGTAGTTAATATTTCTTCTCATTGACCACAGGTGCGGCAGCTATATATGCTAATGACTTGATTCAATTATTATTTGTAATTGTGGGATCCCCGGGATGGCATGCAAAATTTTTGGCGACCCGTATACATGGAATGATAGGAGTCACCAGGGGGAGATGACGATGTACAAGTAGAGATAACTTTTTTGTGGCCAAAAAATATGCGGATCTTGACTCCCTGTGTTTTTCATTAGAGTTATTGAATATGTCAGAGCATTCTGACGGGAGGAAGTCAGGGCAGAAAGTTGCCCTGGATCGTGACCAAGAGGTTGCATCTGGGGATGAGTTCCTTTAGCGTGATCTCTCGCACTCGGGAGTTTCAAACCGCGGCCAGCCGGCTGCATTCGAAGTTGACCCTACTGGAGATGACTCCGGCACTGATGCCGTGAATGTGGTGTGAGCAGCAGGCCAGACCACACTGATGCCCAACAACTGCTCGATCCTGCTAGTCTTCCAGACGTGAAAGATTTAGTGGAAGTAGTCGACTAGGGATATGTATCTGAAGAGTTCGAACTACATCCGACTGAGGAAATGCTTGCATCTCTTCAGTTGGATGGGGGAACTCGACCGAATGGTCGTCCAGATGGCCGCAGCTGTTCAGGTGAGGACAAAACCGCGAGTTGGCATGACCGGCTTTGTCACGCTCATGCTAATGCTTACCCCCAACATATAGAAGCGGATGCGCTGTAAGGAGATGAGGTCATTGACCTCCAACTTCGGAGCCCTAGCTCCCCAGTCCGGAATAGGGAAAGTCACTGCGAGGCGACGGCCCCGTCGGGTGGCTGTATGGATGGCACTCCCACCCCAACCAGATCGGATCCGAACCACCCCCCCCCCCCCCCCCCCAGACTCAGGCGCCCAAAGGGAGTTCTCCTGGGACGCTTTATGGACCAGCCAAACAGTTTTGAGCGCCACAGTAGGGCAGCAACCCACTGGTATTTCGCCCAGACCATCCTCACTCTGCGCTCAGTCAAGATCAGTGGTATCCTATCGCCGATCACTTGAACCACTATGTTAGGGCATATAACTACCCCTGGATTCGAACTTTCGTCTGCTGGCAGTGCTTATATATAAGTGGCCCCAAGCGATAACATTTTTTTGAGTCAGCCCACAATAGCGAGCCTGTGGCGAGTGCGGTGAGACAGGGCCCATATCTACCTACAGTTATATCCCGCCTAGGGTTGCCTCGGACATGGGGTCTACCGGTTCGAGGCAGAATCTCATCTGGTTCTATGGTCCACGGCGCTTCACAGTGCCTCATGGACGATATCTAGAAAGACTCAGGTACGGTGTCAGTAGGTTCGAGATTCGGTGCTCACCTGTCGGCCACCATGGGTGAAATCCGGGCCCGGCCCAAGGTCCCTGCTGCTGCTCCGTCGGATGGAGTTGCATGGGTGCCACCTGATATCCACCACCACCTTCATTTTTCTTAGAATACATGAAATCTGACCCTCTACCACGCACGCTTGAGCAATTGAGAATATTCAGAGATTCAATACTCAGTAGAATAAAATTTGATTACAATAAAATATGTTGTGAAAAATATCTAAAAGCGTGTGTGAATATCAACGAAGGATCAACTTAACTATGTTTATCGAGTTTGAGTAGACCTTGTTCAATGCATTGTCAGGGGCGCCGGAAGCAGGTTTGAAGGGCGGGGCAGCTTTCATCAGAAGGGCATAGTTTGCATAATAATAAATCGTAAATTATAAAAGAAATTCAAAAATGGTAGGCCTATGTGGCAGCCATCATCCCATGCATGTGTTCATAGACATGTTTATTTTGGAGAGTGAACACCAGCTGAATTATGAACGGACGATGGTATTCAAATAAGCTCACATATTCGTGAAACATTGCTCATTATTCAAATTTCTAGTATGCTACCTTATCAGGCCTTGCTTTTCTACTAGACTACTCCTCTATTTAACTGTCTAAAAAAACGTATTTACTAAAATCGATGCATTGCCTTAGCAAGTTCATTGCAGATCAAATTCAAGGTGACCAAACAATCACATATCAGACTGCTTATACAGTCAAACCTCCATTAGTGAACACCTCCAGTCAGTGAACAACTCCAGTTAGTGAACGTTTTTTCTCGGTCCCAAATGAACGCCTATCTTTTAACATTGAGGTGCTCTTCCGATTAGTGAACACCTCTCTATAGTGAACAGCTCTCTACTGTGAACACTGTTTTATGGTCTCTAAATCAATTTACAATACAAATGAACCTCTACTTAGTGAACAAAGGTAAATGGATTGTAATCACTCAGGGCTGAGAATTCTGACTTCTGGGCAGCAACAAGGTAATTAACACGTCTCACACACTGTTATGCCTGATTGCATCTTGCCCAGATTCTCCCTAACAGGTGTCATACTCTAGTTTCCTCAGCCTAGATCATACAATAGGAAGCCACAAGTATTTACTACAGGGTAGGGTGACATTATCTTCATATATAAGCAGTTCAAAATGTCATGCATGGCTTCGTAAAATTAGAAAGACGATAATGAATAGATATAAAAAAAACTTTCATGAAGCAAATTTCCTGCATTTTTGGCCTTTTGGGCCTACATTTCGGAGCGTTTCGAGCGATTCAAGGCATTACATCTGTATAAATTTGACTTGAAGGCTCATGCTTGTACGAATTTAGAAAAAAAATGACCAGATTTTGAGAAAACGACCATCAAAGGACATTTCTGACCAAATGTGGAAATGACATACATCCATCCATGAAGATTTGGCAGTAAACTTTAATGTAAAAATGTTGATGACGACGCAGAAAGAAGATGGATGCAACGCCATGTCAATAAATTATGGGACCATAGGTTTGGTAACCTAAAAACTATATATCTGCGGGTTAATTGGGTAGTGTGAAATTGTCCTCATTTAGACTAAAGTTACCGATCAGCCCAGCATTCATTGTAAAGAATTTGCTGATCCAAGGCCATTTATTACAATATCAGATAATCTGACTCACGATAGGGCACATTTCTTTCCCCGTGCTGCCCCCGCAACAAAAACGCAACGAGGGCAGCTGCCCCTGCTGCCCCCGTGGTTCCGGCGCCCCTGTGCATTGTTATTCCCAAAATGAAAGAAATGTCACAAATCATTCTGATGATTCTTATTCTACATATAATTACCTTCAATTTGGTATATTACAGTAGGAGTTATGTTAGAACTGATGAACATAGTGACTTGGGGAAAATACAGTATTTTTGGTGTTTCACGGAACCAGAAATTAAGCCAGGATATAGGCACCCTGTTCAATGCAATGTTATTCCCAAAAGGAAAGAAATGTCACAAATCATTCTTATTATTCATATTTTATATATAATTACCTTCAATATGGTATATTACAGAAGGAGTTATGTCAGAACTGATGAAAATAGTGACTTTGGGAAAATACAGAATTTTTCGTGTTTTGCGGAGACCAATTTCACGAAAAATTTGGATATTTTGGGGGATGTTAAAAATAGCTCAATAACCAATAGTGGGAATGAGTTATTTTATTGTTACCACTCAATATAAAATCGAGGACATCCCAGGGCTTAATAAAAATCCACTGACATTTTGTTGTGGGAGGGGTGCATGGTAGCCTATCTGGGCTGCCGGCCTATTGTTCCTTTTGTCCATATTTAGTCACCATCTCAAATTGTTTGTGTGTTCAATAAGCCAAGCTCTGATGCTGATTGTCATGGCTACACATATAGAGCTCCACCGATTGAACTCCATATGCATGCATGCAGGATTTTGGGGGTAATGTTTCGGCCTAGTGTTATATTTACTCTATTGTTCTGATCACTGGGTGAAAATTTAAAAAAAAACTTCATGCACTTTGCAGGTTCCCTATCGATGTATTTCACAATGAAAAAAATAATATTTACACATCTTAATAAAATTACCTTGAATTATTTGCATTTGTCTAGTGTTTTCTATGGAAAGCCAATGCGGCATGCGAGAAGTGACATGTGAGAAGCGAGAAATATTGCCTACATCAGTGAACATGTGACCTGTGAGTTAGCCTATAAACTGCGACATTTTTTCGTATTAAACCATGGTTAACTACGGAATAAGTCATAATTTATAGTTCACATGTCGCTTCTCGCATGTCATACCGGCGTTCCATAGTTTCCATGTCTGTACGTGTATTTTTTCTCTATTCTATTGCAATTTTTTTCATCAAAGTAGAAGTTTGAGCACATGTTTATTGTAAAAAAATCTTGACTAGTTCCATGACAATCACAAAATTTCTATGACATGAGAAAAATACATTGCATTACCTATTTCTGCAAATGTAAACCCTTCAAAGAATGACACTTTATATGATAAATATGGATAGCCGACTGCTTCGAGGAAAGCAACAAACATTTATATGGCAGTTATTTCTCACAAAGTAAAGCGATACTCACATGATCAGACAAGGGACAAAAGGTAGATGTATAGGGCGTTAAATTACATGACATTTCTAGCATTTGTCTCGCAGATGGAAAGAAATTCTGTTTAACAACTAGACGTCAAGGCCTAAAGATGCCTTGGAGGCATTTCAGTGTGATGATTAATTTATAATATATACTAGATATCGACGAAAATGAAAACTGTCGACTCCGCAAAAAAATTTACCGTTAAAATAATACCCCTTAGACATGTTTGTCTAGGGCGACGAGTCCGAAAAAAAAGTCCGTTTCGCTCTACGACTCACCGTTTCCGAGATATCGACGAAAACGAGAAATGCCGACTCGGCAAAAAAATTTGGGGTCAAGGTCAAAGTTCATCCATAATACCCCTTAGACATGTTTGTCTAGGGCGACGAGTCCGAAAATAACGTCCGTTTCGCTCTACGACACACCGTTTCCGATATATCGACGAAAACGAGAAATGCCGACTCGGAAAAAAAATTTGGGGTCAAGGTCAAAGTCCATCCATAATACCCCTTAGACATGTTTGTCTACGGCGCCGAGTCCGAAAATAACGTCCGTTTCGCTCTTTGACACACCGTTCCCGAGATATCGACGAAAACGAAAAATGCTGATTCGGCAAAAAAATTTCGGGTCAAGGTCAAAGTTCATCCATAATACCCCTTAGACATGTTTGTCTAGGGCGACGAGTCCGAAAATAACGTCCGTTTCGCTCTACGACACACCGTTTCCGAGATATCGACGAAAACGAAAAATGTCAACTATGTTTGTCTAGGGCGACGAGTCCGAAAATAACGTCCGTTTCGCTCTACGACGCACCGTTTCCGAGATATCGACGAAAACGAAAAATGCCGACTCGGCAAAAAAATTTCGGGTCAAGGTCAAAGTTCATCAATAATTCCCCGTAGACATGTTTGTCTAGTGCGACGAGTCCGAAAATAACGTCCGTTTCGCTCTACGACGCACCGTTTCCGAGATATCGACGAAAACGAAAAATGCCGACTCGGCAAAAAAATTTCGGGTCAAGGTCAAAGTTCATCCATAATACCCCTTAGACATGTTTGTCTAGTGCGACGAGTCCGAAAATAACGTCCGTTTCGCTCTACGACGCACCGTTTCCGAGATATCGACGAAAACGAAAAACGCCGACTCGGCAAAAAAATTTCGGGTCAAGGTCAAAGTTCATCCATAATACCCCTTAGGCATGTTTGTCTAGGGCGACGAGTCCGAAAATAACGTCCGTTTCGCTCTACGAAGCACCGTTTCCGAGATATCGACGAAAACGAAAAATGCCGACTCGGCAAAAAAATTTGGGGTCAAGGTCAAAGTTCATCCATAATACCCTTAAGACATGTTTGTCTAGGGCGACGAGTCCGAAAATAACGTCCGTTTCGCTCTACGACACACCGCTCCCGAGATATCGACGAAAACGAAAAATGCCGACTCGGCAAAAAATTTCGGGTCAAGGTCAAAGTTCATCCATAATACCCCTTAGACATGTTTGTCTAGGGCGACGAGTCCGAAAATAACGTCCGTTTCGCTCTACGACGCACCGTTTCCGAGATATCGACGAAAACGAAAAATGCCGACTCGGCAAAAAAATTTGGGGTCAAGGTCAAAGTTCATCCATAATACCCCTTAGACATGTTTGTCTAGGGCGACGAGTCCGAAAATAACGTCCGTTTCGCTCTACGACGCACCGTTTCCGAGATATCGACGAAAACGAAAAATGCCGACTCGGCAAAAAAATTTGGGGTCAAGGTCAAAGTTCATCCATAATACCCCTTAGACATGTTTGTCTAGGGCGACGAGTCCGAAAATAACGTCCGTTTCGCTCTACGACGCACCGTTTCCGAGATATGCAGGATGCCTCAAGGATGACTCAGCAAAAAATTATTTCGACCTCTAGGTCAAAGGTCGTTTGATGTATCGATCCCAAAATCAATAGGGTTCTTCCCTGTTGATATATAAACCTCCGTGCAAAATTCTGCAACTATTGCCTGAATATTTTTCGAGTTATCGTCCGGAAACCAAGTTTCAAGATCAGCCTCGATTTCATCCTCAAGGACCTCACGGACCTCGGAGCCGGATCAAAAAAAATTATACACCCTAGAGATGTTTGTCTAGGGCGACGAGTCCGAAAATAACGTCCGTTTCGCTCTACGATGCACGGTTTCTGGGATATGCAGGAAGCCTCAAGGATGAATCAGCAAAAAATTATTTCGACCTCTAGGTCAAAGGTCGTTTGACGTATCGATCCCAAAATCAATAGGGTTCTTCCCTGGTGGCATATGAACCTCCATGCAGAGTTCTGCAACTATTGCGTAAATATTTTTCCAGTTATCGTGCGGAAACCAAGTCTCAAAATTAGCCTTGATTTCATCCTCACGGACCTCGGATCCGGCTCAAAAAGAATAGGGTTCTTCCACATATCATTTCTGACTTGTGGTGAAAATTTGACTAGAATCCGTCAAGGCAATCTAAAGTTATCGTCCGGAAACCAAAAGTGGCGGAAGAAAAAAAAAAAAAAAAAAAAAAAAAAAAAAATTCTGCTAAAACCATAAAGGCATTTCTGCCGAAATGCCTTAATAATATATAAATACTACACTGTGTGTATATTGGTACAGCGGATTATTCCCCGAGGGAGAGATTGCTGCCCGAGGCATTAGCCGAGGGTGGTAATGTCTCACCGCAGTACCAATATACACACATGGTGGTATTTATCATATGATACCGAATGTTTGTTTTGATAAAACATCATTGACAAATGACGCTGCCAGTTAGTATATCAAACTAGACGTCAAGGCCTAAAGATGCCTTGGAGGCATTTCGGTGTGATGAATAATTTATAATACTAGATATCGACGAAAATGAAAAATGTCGACAAATTTCGGGTCAAGGTCAAAGTTCATCCATAATACCCGCTAGACATGTTTGTCTAGGGCGACGAGTCCGAAAATACCATCCGTTTCGCTCTACGACGCACCGTTTCCGAGATATCGACGAAAACAAAAACTGCCGACTCGGCAAAAAAATTTCGGGTCAAGGTCAAAGTTAACCCATAATACCCCTTAGACATGTTTGTCTAGGGCGACGAGTCCGAAAGTAACGTCCGTTTCGCTCTACGACGCACCATTTCCGAGATATCGACGAAAACGAAAAATGCCGACTCGGCAAAAAAATTTCGGGTCAAGGTCAAAGTTCATCAATAATTCCCCTTAGACATGTTTGTCTAGTGCGACGAGTCCGAAAATAACGTCCGTTTCGCTCTACGACGCACCGTTTCCGAGATATCGACGAAAACGAAAAATGCCGACTCGGCAAAAAAATTTCGGGTCAAGGTCAAAGTTCATCCATAATACCCCTTAGACATGTTTGTCTAGTGCGACGAGTCCGAAAATAACGTCCGTTTCGCTCTACGACGCACCGTTTCCGAGATAACGACGAAAACGAAAAATGCCGACTCGGCAAAAAAATTTCGGGTCAAGGTCAAAGTTCATCAATAATACCCCTTAGACATGTTTGTCTAGTGTGACGAGTCCGAAAATAACGTCCGTTTCGCTCTACGACGCACCGTTTCCGAGATATCGACGAAAACGAAAAATGCCGACTCGGCAAAAAAATTTCGGGTCAAGGTCAAAGTTCATCAATAATTCCCCGTAGACATGTTTGTCTAGTGCGACGAGTCCGAAAATAACGTCCGTTTCGCTCTACGACGCACCGTTTCCGAGATATCGACGAAAACGAAAAATGCCGACTCGGCAAAAAAATTTCGGGTCAAGGTCAAAGTTCATCCATAATACCCCTTAGACATGTTTGTCTAGTGCGACGAGTCCGAAAATAACGTCCGTTTCGCTCTACGACGCACCGTTTCCGAGATATCGACGAAAACGAAAAATGCCGACTCGGCAAAAAAATTTCGGGTCAAGGTCAAAGTTCATCCATAATACCCCTTAGACATGTTTGTCTAGGGCGACGAGTCCGAAAATAACGTCCGTTTCGCTCTACGACGCACCGTTTCCGAGATATGCAGGATGAATCAAGGATGACTCAGCAAAAAATTATTTCGACCTCTAGGTCAAAGGTCGTTTGAGGTATCGATCCCAAAATCAATAGGGTTCTTCCCTGGTGATATATAAACCTCCGTGCAAAATTCTGCAACTATTGCCTGAATATTTTTTGAGTTATCGTCCGGAAACCAAGTTCCTCGATTTCATCCTCACGGACCTCACGGACCTCGGAGCCGGATCAAAAAAAAAAGTACACCCTAGAGATGTTTGTCTAGGGCGACGAGTCCGAAAATAACGTCCGTTTCGCTCTACGACGCACGGTTTCCGAGATATGCAGGAAGCCTCAAGGATGAATCAGCAAAAAATTATTTTGACCTCTAGGTCAAAGGTCGTTTGACGGATCGATCCCAAAATCAATAGGGTTCTTCCCTGGTGGCATATGAACCTCCATGCAGAGTTCTGCAACTATTGCATAAATATTTTTCCAGTTATCGTCCGGAAACCAAGTCTTAAAATTAGCCTTGATTTCATCCTCACGGACCTCCGATCCGGCTCAAAAAGAATAGGGTTCTTCCTCATATCATTTCTGACTTGCGGTGAAAATTTGACAAGGATCCGTCAAGGCAATCTAAAGTTATCGTCCGGAAACCAAAAGTGGCGGAAGAAGAAAAAAAAAAAAAAAAAAAAAAAAAAATTCTGCTAAAACCATAAAGGCATTTCTGCCGAAATGCCTTAATTACCAACCGGTTAGTATATCGTTTACTGCGGTCAGCTCCAGCAGAGCTCATTACTTCACGTGTATTGACCAATCACAGAGCGTGATTCTTACATGAGGTATAATACTAGCAAATACTGGCATGTTGATTGGAATTACAAGCTTCATAATGGAATGGATCGCAGAGAAATTGTTTGCAAATCATGGTATAATGTATAACACAAACACATCTATGGAATATATGTGGGTAGACTACAATCAATAGTCTCAACATTGTGCTGCATAATTTCTCCAAATTAATCTCATATTTTAACTCAGACTACAGCACGTTCAATTCAGTCACTAACTCCCAATATGACACTGCATCAGTTACACTGAGCACGACTTCTGCATCAAACGGCGTGGTATTTACTGGAAATGTTTCTCAACCTAACGGTCACAAACAAGGATACTATAACATCCTGAAACCACGGCCACTCAGGCAGCATAGTAAAAATATCAAGCAGCATATCAGGAAGACATCATGGGTAGTTTTCTCTATGATTATGAAAATGGTTACACTTTCTGAACTACATACACAAATACCTCGTCCCAAAAAGTGATGCGTATAACAGTCAAACATGCAACAATATGACTATCAGATTCTACAGGTCACAGCATTAAACTCTCAACAATTAACACCAATAACAACAAGTTTCTGCACATTTCTGAAGCATATCAAACGATAACAACATAGACAAGCCACCAAGCCAGAACTATGCTATCACATAGCAAGCTTGCAGATTTCATTGTCAACAACTGTTTAATACTGCAATAATCACTGTTAGCTAAACAACAAGCTGTTTATATTGTGCCTACAGATGACAAATTTCCTAAACACACCGGCACACACGAGCATTGAATTCTGCAGGCATGAAACCAATAGCCATTATTCACACACACAAAATTGTGTTACAATCATTATTATTTCATTCGATGCAGTTGAATGTTCTGTAACCAATGATGTACCGAACATAATTTAGCAGACATTTTACACCTGGTACGCTTAGAATCCTTCTGGAAGATGCAGTTTTGCATGAAGTGGTGAGCGGTTGTCATGGTTCCCTAGTTGTTGCTAAGGACATGTCGGTTGTCATGGTTACTTGTTGCCTAGGACACGCTGTCGACATTCATGTCTAAGGCGCTCAATCCGAGATCGGGACAATGTTCCTGGTTCAGTGAACATTGCCTAGGAGGAAAAAAAAATCATCAGAATCATGGAACGAAGAATAAGAATACTTTATTTACATAGCAGATTAAAACAGCATTTGAACTGTTGTCAGATGCGCTTTACATCATTATTGGTACCTTGGAACTAGTACCATTTATTGTTATAATTCTCGCATAAACTACAACTCATTATCACCACTCTTATATCACGATAAAATTATTGTAAACTATTGTGTATTATTCAAGGAAATCGGTGTTGATCAGGATATTTTTGCTACCACTATGTGACCTCACACCAGTACGTAATCAATTCACTTGGAACTATTCCTCTAAACAACACCCTCATTCATTCAGTCTTCCAAGATATAAACATACACTCCCCAAGCAATACCTGTATAAACTGATGACAGTTGGTGACGAAAGCGTCGGAGGAGAACTCCTTGAAGAGGTTGACGACCTCGGGGAAGCTCCGACAGGCCAGGATCTTGGCACGGTTGTGTTTGATCAGGGTGATTCCAGCTCGGAACAGAATCTTACTCCCCTCGTAAAATATACAGTCCCAGATACGCAGCACGGTCTGTCGAGGCAAACAACAGATTCCTCCACATGAATCTATGAAACACTTGTATTGATGATGAATAAGTCTTCAAGTTATGATGAATTCATCGTGAAGCATTTCTTATTGTTTTTGTCACCAACAATGCTCTTATACAACAGGTCATTTCAACCATGTAACCCGATGAACCATGCGAGAGGTACAGACCTCTGTCGGCATGACGTCACAGAAGAGGCAAATGAACCACTTGGTCGTAACGAGTGCCCACGCCACACCAGTCGCCTCCAGCAAACGTGTCACATCCGGCATCCGCTCCCTGTCAGTGAGCAAACAGCACGGAGTCAGCATTGTTCCAACCACTATTCCTTATAATTTGCAGGCGTTAAATTTCATTATTGAGTTAAATTCACAAAATACAGCATCCCCAATTCTAATGTCGAATGCATCATAAAATACGAGTCTCAGTGACTTAGCATAAGACTGCTACTAAGGTCACCAAATTTATTGCCGGGAAAGGATAAAAGTTCTCAAAACTTAATGACAGGAAAAACTTAATCTGCAACACAAAATGTATCTTTTCATAAATCAACAAGATTTCTGGGTACTCACTTGACAAGTTCTCCGAGTACCTCCTGGTCGGCTTGTACTCCGACCATGTCCTTTGTGTAGTAATCTGTGTCAGGAATTTAATGATTATTCGTTAAAACTTGGGAGGAGAGCAATGGACTTCACTTGCGAGAAGTACAATGGAATTTATGTTGAACTACCCGCATTTCTGGGCTAGCAACATGCTATTCCTTTCCACTTCAATTTTGACATCATATAATTATGGGAATGCAGAAATCTTTTATCACTCTCTAGATATGCTGATCTAACATTTATCCAGATATTGATAATGTTGCAGAGTTGAAACTGTGTTTGTGATATCAAGTCATTGCCCTCTGATTCTTTGAGAAATTTTAGTTGTTGTTGTTACAAGCCACCCAAAGATGAAGCTAGAGACACATGCCTGGCAGTATGACGTTCATCAGGGTATCCATGAGCCAGAACACTTTCTCCTCATCATGAACAACAATCAACAGCATGCCCGTAATGAAGTTCAAACCCTATGTCGAAAGAAAAACATCACATTTATTTGGCAGTGCCACACCTGGCTGTTTCATTCACCTGGCATTCTCCCACATTTACCCGGCTGTTCCATTCACCTGGCAGTCTCTCACATTAACCTGGCTGTTCTATTCGGTTCTATTCACCTGGCATTCTCCCACATTTACCTGGCTGTTCCATTCACCTGGCATTTTCCCACATTTACCTGGCTGTTCTCTTCACCTGGCATTCTCCCACATTTACCTGGCTGTTCTATTCACCTGGCATTTTCACACATTTACCTGGCTGTCATACGCACTTAGCATTCCTCCACATTCAACCTGGCTCTCACATTTACCTGACAATGCCTAACAGCTGTTGTATTTACCTGACATGCCCCCATTTGGCTGTTTTATTTACTTGACATGCTCCATTTGGCTGTTCTCTATACCTGACAGTTCCCCACTCTGCTGTTCTATTTACCTGACACTACCCCCACTTAGCTGTTCTATTTACCTAACAGTATCCCTAATTTGGCTGTTTTATTAACCTGACAGTACCCCATTTGGCTGTTCTATTTACATGACAATACCCCCTCTTGGCTGTTCTATTTACCTGACAGTATCCCTACTATGCTGTTCTATTTACCTGACAATACCTTCATTTGGCTGTTCTATTCACCTCACAGTACCCCCACTTGGATGTTCTATGTACCTTGAAATATCCCTACTTGGCTGTTCTATTTCACTGACAGTACATCCATTTGGCTAATCTGTTTACCTGACCATACCCCACTTGGCTGTTCTATTTACCTCACAGTGAAAAATTTGGCTGTTCTATTTATTTGACACTATCCCCACTTGGCTGTTCTATTTTCCTGACTTGGCCATTCTAACTTTGCTATTCTAACAAATTGGTAGTGCGTGACTTGTCTGTTCTAATTATCTGGCAGTATCCTCACTTGGCTGTTCTATTTACCCGACAGTACCTCCACTTGTCTGTTCTATTTACCTGACAGTACCTCCTCTTGGCTGTTCTATTTACCTGACAGTACCCAACTTGGCTATTCTAATCATGGCTGTTCTGTTTGCCTGACAGACCCCACTTGGCTGTTCTATTTACCTGACAGTACCTCCTCTTGGCTGTTCTATTTACCTGACAGCATCCCACTTGGCTATTCTAATCATCGCTGTTCTGTTTGCCTGACAGACCCCACTTGGTTGTTCTATTTACCTGACAGTACCTCCTCTTGGCTGTTCTATTTACCTGACAGTAACCAACTTGGCTATTCTATTCATGGCTGTTCTGTTTGCCCGACAGACCCCACTTGGCTGTTCTATTTACCTGACAGTACCCAACTTGGCCATTCTAATCATGGCTGTTCTGTTTGCCTGACAGACCCCACTTGGCTGTTCTGTTTACCTGACCATACCCCACTTGGCTGTTCTATTTACCTGACAGTACATCCACCTGGCTGTTCTGTTTACCTGACCATACCCCACTTGGCTGTTCTATTTACCTGACAGTGATGAACTGTTCTATTTATATGACACTATCCCCACTTGGCTTTCTATTTACCTGACAGTACCTCCACTTGGCTGTTCTATTTACCTGACAGTATCCCACTTGGCTGTTCTTTTTGCCGAGTGCCAGAAGTACATTATACAAAGAGCTTCGCCTGGCATCAGGATCTGCTGGAGAGTCTGACTGAAAGTAGATGTTGTCTGGAAAGGTTCTGTGCAAATCTGCAACAAGAGACGAATGAGCATAAGCGTACTGGATTTGTTCCTTGTTTTGTTCATGTTCAGAGAAGAATTTTTACCAACCAGTATTGATATTAGTCAATGTCATGTAAATCGTTTTAATATTGAAAGGAGGGATAGGTACTTGTATATCAGATTTTGGTACTCAAAGATGAACAAGAAATTGTTTGACCACCAGGATCGTTGTGAGCAAGTCAGATGATACTATACCACCAAAAGTCAACTGTGCCAAATACAGTACTTTTATGTAAGTTACATTTGATCGCTGAAACATGGTTCAACCCATTCGGTGGTGATCGTTTTCGAAAGCCAACTCTTTCACTGACAAGTTTTCACTTGAGTTACTGCAGTGATCCCAGCAGATAATAACTTTCACATCGTGAGCCTTATTTACAAATTTTCTATCCAACATGATGGAGTGGATGGGAAAGCAGCACACACGTTTCTAATGTCTAGAGAAAATTGACAACTTTTAGCATCTAAACTTTCCGCTTGATCATATAATAATTTTGCACGCCCCTAATCACATATTTGTTATAACCTCATTTTGACTAATTTGATGTAATATACATGTATGGTACAAACCTGTGAGAATAAGTTCGACTAGCTCTTTCTCGTGTGGTCCTGATAAGAGTTTGTTGTAAAGATTCGGACTTGCTCTGCGTCTTTGCTCCGCTCCACTGACCTCCATCCAAACCTGGGGGCGAAGGTCAAAGACAGAGTCACGTCATGATCATTCAGACATTGACTCGTTATTCTGAGGGGATTTAAGTATGAATATAATATTCCGAATGTTGTGTATTTACTGTGTGTACGATGGTAATATTTTTGACTTGATCGTTGAGCATTCCAGAATTTTTTTGAGCAATCTATATTACACAGTATACATGTTACCTACCCTTGCCCGGTGTATGGTAGGAATCCCTTTTCTGACATAGCGTTTCACTGAAACAAAACCGAGGACTTCGTTTAACAAATCACTGACAAATGATTACACCATTATCAGATGCAAACAATTGAATACTTTCCATTAAGTTATGTTATTCAAACTTAAGTGTACATGAAGGTGCGCAACTATATTTTATTTGTCGTCCGATCATAAATAACAAATCAGCAATCATCACTGATAAATACTAAACTTCCGAGCAGAACCAATCTCCACTTACACTTGGAGTTTTTGACGAGGCTGCCATTTTTCCGGGACACGAATCCTTCCCACTTGCCTCTTCTGCGCACGAGAACGGAGAGGTAACCAGACATAAACGTCTCATACTTCTGGTAGTCAAAGTTCTCTGGCCGCTCAAACCCATACGGATCCACCTTACTGTAACCAAGGCAACACGAAATATGTTCAATTTATATGTCTATTGGTGGTTACTGAATCCACAGCTGTAACCATGGTAACCATGGTGATGGGATTTACACATTATGATAACTATGACAACTCATGTAACATGTGTAAAGTCACATTCATATGCAACATTAGGCTGTTACTGATACAATTTATAGCTAGTGATACACAAAATATTGTGCTCAAGGGTTTGGATTTTAATTTCTTTGCGTAAGTTGACAAGTGTTCACTTGAAGAATGAAACCAGTTGTTATTTTATACACAGGAAGACGAGAAAACACATCTATTCCATGCAAAAGTACAGTGTGCAACACATGACTGTTTCTTCAACAAACAAAATTAAAATACACCTGAGACGTAACACTATTGTTTGTTCGCTCCATTATTTTCCAGGAATGGACAGAAATAAAAAGAATGTACGTGTGCCTGTAGTCCATTCTTATTGAGTCTAAGAATGGACAGTCTCTGAGGTGTATTTTAAGTCAGAGAAAGCACTTGTAACTGTCCATTCGGAGATCTGAAAGGCTCAGGCCCGAAGACATTTACTCATACTTTCTCTATTACATAAAGTGCAGTATTGAAGAAAAAAAAACAGATTGACAATTATTTAACTGATAATATTATTCACGTGATAATTTAAGTGAAGATATTTTCAAAAAGGTAAAATTAACACAAGATATTTCCATGTTCATAAAGATTAAAACAACTGAACACCAGTCCCAGCTATGTGTATACACCGAAGGTGATACTCTACGTGTCATTGGGCTCACAGGTCTATACAACATTTGCAAACGGAACCAAATCCACCACAAAACAAAAGTGAAAGTCAAATGTCAATTTATCCTGTACAAAAATACTATAAAAACAACAAACGAAACTACCTCAAAAACAAAGTGATTACCTCCGAATATCTTCGATCTGAGACATGTCCTATCCTGCAGATCAGCCGGCAAAATAATGATGTATATTTAAATGTAAACGAGGGCCAATATTTCTGAGGTTAACACGTGAATACAGAATCTAGCACAGTCAGTCAGTCAATAATGCAACAGTACAACAGATGTCTGCCCACATCATGGCATTTGTTTGCCTTTGACTTGAGGAACGAATCAATAAATATCACGGATTATGCAACACACCATGATCAATGATGATAAATTGCTATTGGCTGTAACCTGAGAATGTATGCAACAGTTGGTCAGACCTGTCCTGACATGATCACTATGTAATTGCTATCATGACCATATTCATTATTACCGGTATTTCATTGTTGCTGGTTCACCATACACCTGGCATAATAAAAAGCCCTCATAAATTACCAGTTAAATGTAATAGATAGATATGTTCTTCCATTACACATTCAGGCCACTTAGCCAGTCAATTTGCAGGCTCTACTTTTGAATATAATTACTAGAACATGCACTCCAAATCTTACTTTTAATCACATGTGATTAAACACACTCCTTAGATCATGTAGATTTACTGGATAACAGAATGGTTGAACTGTCTTCGGCAACTGAATAATTTGATTGAATGTATTATTTGAACAGCTAACAGGTCTCTACGAAGCAAACATTTAATTTTTTCCTGTATATCAGATCTGAATTTATATTTATTTTGTCACTACTTATTATCTGACTATATAGGATCATGAGGGGAGGGGGGGGGGGGGGGAGGGGTGAAATAGAAGGGGAAGAGGTATTGATTTTTTATGTCACCAATGCAGATGTGGTGTTTGGTATTTTAACATGTTTAATTTTAATCAATACTGGCCCAGCTGCCTGGAGGTACTATTTCTGCCTAGGTTCCTTTATGTTCAGAACATTTCTGCTATGTTACAACTTAAGGGTATGATTATATGGCTACGAATGTATGAAGAATTTTGGGTACTGGCTTGGGTCAATAGTGTCTTTCTGTAAGGTAATGATGGGACAATGATCAATTATAATCGATGATCAGTTGAAAACAAACTGATTATTGACGATCGATTATGAAATGCAATGATTGATTATCGAAAGTAATATGTTTTTCATGAAGAAATTAGATAATTTATTTAAATGACTAAGAAGCATGGACAGTCACAAAACAAAAGGAGATAATTATTATGTTTATCTTCGAACCCAGAGAAAAGAAAAAAAAAGAAGAAAAAAAGATATACTTTTCTCAGTTGCCTAAAGATTAATGAGTTAATTATCGCAACATGCTCTATATCGAGCATAAACTGTCACACATGTCATATGAAACGGAAGCACAATAAACCAATTATAATTGATGATCGGTTGGTTCAGCTAACCGATTATGAACCGATTATTTATTGATCATCAAATTCAAACCGATTCCCATCACCAGCAACTGGCAAAAGAAACATGTATATTTCTTGTGGATTTTTGAACATTCAAAATATATTTTTGTAATCTTCCGAAATGCCTTTGAAATTAGCCCAAGAGGTAAGAAAAGTGACCAAAGTTATGTATAGTGTTAAGCCACAACTGTCTTTTTTTTCATCAAAATTGCTGTGTTGACCTTATTGAAGGTAAATTTCAAGAATATGTCACTGAATATGTCAACATTTAAAAGGGACCAATCCATGATGACCACCGTGATGGCAATCACTCCTCCAAACTGAAACAGAGAACCACCAATGCCCAAAATATATGCATAGACATGTCATGTATTGAATAAATATAAAATAATCACAAGTTAGGTGCCACTTATCGGAAATACCTACATGTTATTTTGGATAGATAAATATAAATTGCACCAATAAATTCGTGCAAATCGCAAGAAACATCGCTTAACTCAATCGCTTGACGTTGTTTGACTTAACATAATTTATTGGACGATTACATAGCAATCACTGACGAATATTGAAACGGATCAAATTAGATCTCTGGTATTGTCTAGTATTAGTTGACCAACCTACATTATATTTTGTCTGGAAACACAAAATCTCTATACCAGTGTATACCTACACAGTATATAATATTGGTCACTAGGGTTATGGCCGCCACTGGGCTGTGGCCGCGTATACAAATCGGAAATAGCACACAGCATGATTCTCCCGTGTACCCGTGATATGATGACTGAGTGTGTTGATTGTATTATTGTTGATGAACACAAAGAGAAATTGTACTTTGTGCATATCTTATTATATAATTTGAAACTTAAACTGTACAAATTCCATATTTCTCTTATGGGTTCCTGTTATTATGTATATGTGACAACTATGATACATATTTATATCTTCAATCGCCGTGAGCTTATACTATATATTCATATATTAGGGCCTATGTGTTGTTTTTCTTGTCAAAGTTTGCATCAGGCAATTTAGCTAATTTACATTATTTTAATCCAACGGAGTGTCGTGTCCATTAGCATATTTGGTTCGGTGATCATATTAATTTGACTTGGCTTCCTATATATTTGTCTGGTGTGCATTGAGTCAATGACCTGTAGAAACAACAACAAATATTAAAATCACACCTACATGTGATTACTGACTCACTGGCCCATGAATGGGTCTACCATTTCCGATGAACATGCAGCCATAGCCCAGCGGCGGCCATAATCTGTATACACTGTAACTAGCCCCCGGTGGCTCCACCTACTCTAGATATTGGATTTGGATGAGTGGATATTCTCGAAATCCGATATCTAGAGTCGTCCAAATCCGATATCTAGAGTAGGTGGAGCCACCAAGGGTTACACTGTTACTGTATTATGGGCACATTATGGTAACTCGCTCAGCCAATCAGCGAGCGTCCACCTCACTTAGGCAATTTAAAAGGAAACTGTCGTGAAACATCACCTCATATATTTTTTTATGCCAGATTTCCGGACGAGTGCGTATTCATCAGAAAGAATACACTGCTGGGAATTGAAGACTCGGTTTTTCAAGACAGTATCTCGTTAGCGTTCTCAGGAGCTGGGGAAGCAAAGGGGTTTGGCATGGCCATCAGCACCCATAGTTTCGGGTATTTTCACCCCAGGTCCATTCAAGGCCAAATAGCAAAAAATCCCATGTGTCGTCATATATATTCATGCTTATCACGCGATGTCCAATATATACTCTGATTTTTCTAACCCGTTTACACAGTTTTTCGCTGATATTTTTGCGATGCTAAATGCTATCGTTCTATAACTTGGCATACTTCACCTGGTGGTCAAACGGTAATTATTCACCGAATTTCAGACTTCTATCGCGAAAATTGAAAAAGTTGGCAATCTACCCCTATGTTAAATTTAGTCCTGTCATTTAATTTCTGGGCGACACACAATTTCGTGCATTTGCTCGGTTTTGTAGTGGTGCAATCTTTCAAAATCAACATGTTTGTGTAGAATACACCCCAAATGTGTCATCTGGTCTAGAATGACAAAAATACTTCTAATCCTGGTGGATGTAAACAGGATCAAATCCTCGAATAAGCTCAGATTCTCGAGATCCCGTTTTTGGCAGAAATTTAGCATTGGGGTAGATTGCCAACTTCTTCAATTATTGCAATAGAAGTTTGCAATTTGGTAGAAAACTGCCGTTCGTCTCCGAGGTGAAGTATGCCAAGTTATAGAATGATACCCTTTAGTATCGCAAAGATATCGTCAAAAACCGGTGTAAACAAGTTAGAAAAATCGGAGTATATGTCAATTGATAAAACTAGCATAGATAGTGGTTAGACTGGGATTTTTTTAGAAAGTGCTATATGGACTACCAAAGTAAGACCATTTAACATTGAGTTGAATGGCCAATTCAATTACCTTAATATGCTCTTATATATACCACTGGCACATGTCAACCACTGGCTGTGACTGAATCACTCAATATTACACTAGGCCTACCAGACTACAGCCTACACTGGTTACCAGTTACAGCTACCGGTACGCCAAAGTGAAGGAACCAGTCAAAAAAGTTTAAATATATTAGCGAGCTTTTTAAAAATGATTCGGTTTCATGATATCACTGATTGTTATTTCTTAAATAACAATTTTGATATGTTAAATAAACAAACATTCATTCGAAAACACCCACCAAGCATCAGCCATCACCTATTTGGTATTTGCGTACTGCGAGTAGGTGTACGCAAGCTTTTCCAAAGTGACATACCGTATTGGTCCTAATAGTAGCACCAAAGATTGTATTGTACAATTTTGTAAATGTATAAATGATGAAAATTTACATGGTAAAACCAAAGATTGTAACACAATCTTTGGTTTTATCATGTAAATTTTTCATCATTTATACCATTTATAAAATTGTACACTCTTGTCATTTTTTTGGATCATTTTTAATTTTTGACCTAAATGGAAACAAGTCCCTTGTTGGACTTTTTTTTTTAGTAATCCTCGGTATAACACCGGTACGATGTTCCACACTTTTATCATTGTATTTTACAAATGTTATTTGATTATTCAATGTACCTTGTTTTATACCAAATAAATAAATAAATAAATAAAATATCGCTTGCCTCAGTAAGGTGACGACTGCCGAGGTGAAGAGACGGTGTACATGGCAGCTACGTCTCACCGAAGCTAGGGCGATAGCAGGTCCTGGGGACAGATATATTCTGGATCAGGCTCTTGGTGAAAGCTCATCGAGTGGGCTGAGGTGCAGACTGTGTAGGTCTTCGTTTGTGTCCGACAGGACCTCCAGTCCAGCTTCTGATTATACGAACAGACTATGATTCCCTGTGGGGATATTCAGAGTTCTACCTTCATACTAGTGAGCTAGGCCCGGCCAGTAACAATGAAGCTCACGTGGTTGCGTGTCCTCTGCAATGGGCGATCGATATGTGTGTACATAGGCAGTTCTAACCTTGTGTATGAAAGGTTGGCCTACTGTATAATCTATCCGATATATTGTCCTGGGCGGCGGGTGAAGTGTCCGGCCGGTACCATCACGCGTGGTGAGGCAACACTACCTAGTGATCTGGTGCTCCAAAATGCTACCAATAATTGTCACCAAATCATATTTGTGAAAAAAACTCTATTCTCGGACATCTCTATTATCATGTTTTTCTGTTTTGGCGTCTTGATTGATCATTATAATGCATTACATGTTCAATTAAGTTTTAGGACAAAATTCATACTTTATACAATGTATAAGCTATGCTCTAGCATCGGATCAGTCAAATTCACGCATATTAATCAGCGACGCCACAAAGTTTCGTTTGCCCTTCGGACGTTTTTGGAAATTTGAGCCACATATTTTTCTTCCATTAAAGGAGATGCAGGTACTGTGTTTGGGATATGCTTTGAGATAGATGCATGGGTATTGGCCCTTTCAAATAAAAAGTCACGTGACGATTTCTTATAGGCCTATATGAGCTGTACATGTATGCATCAGAATGGTTCAAGATCGAGCACTTGGAAATCGGCACTTTCAAATATGTATGACGACTTGAGTAGTGACCTTGAATTTTTGTTATCTTTGTCGCTCAACATTGATCATTTCTTTGCCCTCATTTCTTCGTCATCACCATTTACTGCATGTGATATAATTTTATATCTTTACGCTCCCTGATTAAATGTATTACGTGTGCTCTGATTCGGATTGCTTGTGATATACTGCAAATGTATACTTCAATTAATCAATCCTTCAGTCAATCTTTGGTTGAAGTGCTTTTGCTGGGTAAGCCTGTTTTTGCTGGGTATGCCAGCAATTTAAAAACGGGACTACCCTTTTAGGTGTTACCAAAGATCCAGTCCACGCATGCGCATTCCGCACAAAGACCAGGAACAAAATTCCCAAAGAAAAACAACCAGAACAAAAACAGTGCAGATCTACATTCAAATATATCGTTTATTCTATGAGCAAACTCGAAACCGAATATACCATTATTGCCTACGACTTTTGAAACCCAGTGAGCATGATTTAGATACATTAATACATGTAACCTGAATCTCACAGGGCTGAGGTATAAACCAAGAAGCATAACCCTATCTCCAGGCAGAGCCCTGTGGTACTAGGCCTATGAAGTTGCACTCCGATAATTCTGACGCAGTGCGATCAGTATTCTTGACAAATAAACACATACAAACCAATCAATATACAAATGGATATTGATGAAGCATTTCTTGTGTGACTTATGCCTTTTTGTAGCAATATTAATAATGTGCCCTGTCCCTGATTGGCTAATCCGATCGCATGGTCGGACAAATACTTCTAAACCGTCAACAGACACAGTGGTCGCCACTTAGTTCAGCCCAATGACAGGGTTAAGTGTTAGTCCCTTCCTGAGCTGACAACGGCTTTCGCCTGACACATGGTCTGACACCCTGTCACAGTGGGTCAAGATTTATGAACTTATTTCAGAACAAAACATGTTTCGAATGCATGGAATACACACTGTGTAGATGGGATTCCTATCCTGGGCGTGTGACAGAGAGGCTAGCAATGCTGGTTACACACTGTGTATCATTTTCTTCCCATCTCAGTTGTTTCCAACGATTTATGTCCCTCAATTTCAGGTTGATTCCATACTTTGTCACTTGACAGCTGTTTATTTACATTTTCATCATGGTGCAGTTTTGTCATGCTACAAATCGAACAACTCGAATTAGCCAATCAGGGAGCATCATGCAATCTTGTGACCACAAGGCTGGCTAGTTATCAATGTTTGCAACGCGGGATAACATGGAATACTTTCTGGATGATGATATCATTGTGCTAATAATTAGTTCTACTGTGATACTAATAGATGTAACGTACCGGTAATGTAGGCATTTACATACATCTATAATTTCATGGCAGAAATGCATCCATTGATTGTACGTCACATATAGACTCTATTACCATTTGAACCGAATCAACGATGTTGTTGGACTGAGAAATGTTTGTGTCACAGCCAAAAAAATGTGTGAATGAACCAGATTATTTATTCACATGATTCAACCGATATTGAATCTGTTGATCTGTTACATTAAAATTTGGGTTATGGGCTACATTCACAAGGGAAATTATTATATCGAATTATCGATGACCATTTCAGAGCCATGATCCAAAATGTAATTACGTTGTACTGACTCTAGTTGACTAATTTGAATTTCATTAAGGAAAACGAAATGATCCAAAACATAACAGATAATATTGATGTTTTGGACTTGCACCCTGGTGCATACATTTCTTAGAGGTCTCGGGAAGGTATCTTTGCCCTTGACCAGTATCTCTTGAGTCAGCATTTTCTTCTCTCATGCTTCATACTGGAATCTCTCCAGGGGCTTTAGGTCTTGACGTTTAGGTCAAGTCTGATATATTGGGTGACAGGGATGATGGGACATAACTGACACATGCAGTCAGTCAGTTTTATTCAGCAGGGTTCAATATTTGTACAGCAGCTGATTGAATGAAGTGTCATTCGTTGACAGTTGATTGTAGCACCACATGCCTGCCATGAGCGACATTACTGTGGATCCACATCACGACACTGATCCCGACTTGAGCGTTGATGCCGCAAAGCTTGAGTCCTCCACAGGGTGGGCATGGTCTTCATCCAGCACGGGAACAAACCAACGTATGTCCTTTGTAATAGTGGCAGCACTGAAGATACAGCCTAGTGTTACATGTATGTTAAGTTATATTTGATTGTATCTTCTGGTGTAGCAGAAACCAACTTCGAAGTCACTGCGGGCCCAAGCATTCCATCGTTAAGTAGTAACTATGGCAACTGTAACGACACAAACCGAGATACTCGTGAGTAACATCATTTCTATGTACATGTAGACATCCGGTGTTGTTTCCTTTCTAATAGTCTCTACTATCAGTCTGGCAGCTGAATGTGAGTATTTGTCTGTATGTATTTGCAGCCGTGTTTGTGGGACCAGTCATGGGTATGTTACCTGAGAGTACCTGCCAACCAGAGTATACGCGACTTGGGGACATCAAAGGTATGTGTCGATATAATGATAGAGCCACAAAATCTTGTGTAGGTTTGTTGTCTTGTTCCTTGTCTTTGTGTGTGACAAAATATATATCAGTGTTTAGCCAAGGGACTTGTGATTGAGACAGTGTTGGCATCAAAATCCATCCTTAACTGTAACGAGTGATGTGGGACACATGTAGTGCTGATCAGGCAGGTTTTCCTCTGGTGTACACGCAGATCCTAGTGCCGAATCGGGAGTCGCAGGGCTCAGAAATCTCGGCAACACGTGTTTCATGAACTCCGGGATCCAGTGCCTCATTAATAACCCGCGACTTGCCAAGTTTCTGCTCGAGGACTACCAGCCGGAGAATGAAGAAGTGCTGTGTAACAGTCTAACGGGCCAGTTCACGTTGCTACAGCAGAAAATCTGGTCCGGGGTTTACTCAGTGATCCATCCGTCCACACTCAAAGAGATTCTAGGCTTGTACCATCCACAGTTCAAAGATTATAGACAGGTAATAGAGAGTGTCACAATCTCGATTCCAAGCTACATGAGCTAGTTAAGCAAAAATGTAGCAAAAGCAGTGAACAATATAAACACACTAAATTTTCATAGCCTTTTCGCACTGTAGTATTGATTTGCTGTAGATTGTAATTGTGTATGTTTGGTTGACAGCATGGCACTAGTTCTAAGATTTGTTCGATCTGTGTGTTCCAGCATGATTGTCAGGAATTCCTAGCTCTGTTGCTAGACAGCCTACATGAACAACTTAACGTAGGATCTTCATCTGCCAAGCATTATGACTCTGGTGAAGAGAATGACCTTTCAGAAGAGACTGGTGCATGCTATCCAGCCTTACTGTCTGAGGCAGCAACAGATGGAGACCCTCAATCGCACATCTCGCAGCATCTGGATAAGACACCTGCTGCACAAACAGCCTCAAGAGTCAGTGATAGCGGTGAGACACACAGCAGACCAGGGACTTCATGTCCGGACCAGCTCAGTCTCGTCTCAGAAGACAGTTGTCAGTCAGAGATGAGCGTAACTTCTTCTTCATCAGCCCGGGCCCAGGATAAACCGCCCACATCGCAAGCAGCCTCCAGTGCAGCAGCACAATCAGTATTGCCATCAAGCGAGTGGAATAATCAACCAAATAATGTCACCGTGGACCAGTGCATGACTGTAGAACACCGTAAAACTGTGTCTTTGATAGAAAATAACCCAAAGTGTTCACCAGCAGTAGTCACTGATGAACAGATGGGAGTTGAATCTGTATCTTCGTCCAGTGAGAAAGCCGCTGACTCTCTCCACCCTGCAGATCTGACAATGGATGAGTCCCGCAGGCTGCCAAGTATAGAAGACCTGTACATGAAGGACACCAAGACACTGAACACTAATGTTCTAGCAAGCGACCTGACAGACGACGAGGACATGGCCGTCGATAGCGACAAGTTCCACAAGCAAGAGAACACGTCCCCACTGGAGGTCTCCACTACCGGTACACAGTTTGACCTGGAACAGCTCAACGATCTCTTAGCCCTTGATACAGCAAAGGGAGATGGTGTCAAACCTTTCAAAGATACAAACTTGCTTGCAAACGTCAAGGAAAAATTCCCGGAAGACTTCTGTTCGAAGAAGTTCTTGTTTTCTGAGATATCAGATGATGAACATTACAGCATCAACAACATTAAACGCATGAAGATCGATGAAGAAGAAAAGAATACAAAAATGCAGGCCAAGTTGAAAGTCAATGTCGACAAGAACACAACAAAAGTCAGCAATATTAGTACAGTTCATGGTGCGATATGTAGTCCACAGAACAATGCAGACGCTCTTGTACAGGACACAGCGATGTGTTCATCAGGAGTCGTTGTCACGGAAGGGGCCCACATGTTGCTGAGTCAGGGAGTGCAGAACCGACTTGGGAATCAAGCATGGCGACCCCCGAGTGCCCAGCATGTACAAATGGCTGACAGAGCTTGGCGAAAACACATCAGTCGACACCAGAGCGTCATTGTAGACACTTTCCAGGGACAGTTCAAGAGCACAGTCAGTATACAGTACCACAATGATCTATAGTAAAAATTATAATAACCATCAGTGCCATAAATATAATTGTGTAATGCAATATTCTGTATTGAATATGTGTAAAATGTTTGATTGTTGAAGTCGTTAAACTGCATCATTGTCTTTGAGCACTTGTTGAGAGTCTATCGTCTGTGTTTATCTCTGTTTTCGTTGGACCGTATTTTCAGGTTGTCTGCTCAGAATGTCACCATGTATCTGTCACCTTCGAACCATTCATGTACCTCTCCGTGCCACTGCCTCATGCCATGGAGCGACAAATCAGTGAGTTCCTCAATTAATTTAACTTCGATTGTTCCAAGGACAGATGTTATATGTCAGTAATGAATATTTTTGCGAGGTTATTTGTAGGACAACATCCTATTGACAGAAATACATCTCTGGATTTATACTATACGAGTTTGTATTGTAAAGGAATCACTGTCAAATTTCTCAAACCTCTTATCCCCTAAACAGGTGTGATATTCGTGCCGTGTGATAACAAACAGCCAGTTCGGTACTTGCTGACACTACACAAGCAGGATATCGTTAAACGCTTGAAGCACGAACTCCTGCGGTTGATTGGCGAGGAGAGCTGTGACATCATCGTCGCAGAAGTGCTCGACAACCACATTGCTCGAATTCTGGTCAGTCAACGACTCATTGTCAGGCTTATTCATCATCTAGAACATTTAAAATTCACGGATATTGAGTATTAACATGTAGAGTGAATGAATGAATGAACAAACACCTAAATACCATTGTTGTTCTTGTCGTTGTTTTGACTGTAGGAGGACCATACCATGATCAGATTTCTGAATGATTCCAATCGGACGATGTATGCGTTTGAGATGTTTCCTGCACCACAAATTGATGAGATCACAGATTCGGTAGATCCTCCAGGTGACCATAGCAACACTAACAACACTCCTATGCTCAGTGAAGGACCAAAAACCCCAGAGCTTGCCCCAAACAACATGGTTTCGTCCACTACGAGTGTGTCCCCAGGCAGTGTGTGTTCCAGCTCGACGGCCGCAACCAAACCAAACACCACACTGGTGACAGGTCTGCCGGTGGCTGACTCCCAAGTCACAAGTAACGAGATCAGTGCAGAGATCACTAGTACAACAGTGGGCATCGACACGCTGTCAGACGAACAGAATCGTCTGAATAACAGCACTGAGAACCCAGTTGGTCAGTCGTGGTCGTCCGAGACGGACTTCAAGTGTACGATTGACTTCCAGCACAATCCACTCAGCGTGGTAGACAGCACGACTTGTCCTCAGCACGATGCTTCGACAGCCACATGGCTTGCAGATAATGAGGCCATCTCCTCAACCAATGACGCGACGGACGAGGTGGAGCATGCCGGCCAATCAGAACCAAGTATATCTGCAGAGGACGGAGGAATCGTTGAGAGCTCACCGCCAGTCACAGACCAGTGGAAAACCTGTGCGATCTGTCTGGAAGAAATGATTGACAGCGAACTGATGGCTCACGGAGCCTGTGGTGGGACTCTCTGTCAGGCGTGTCTGGAGGTGAGTACAAGACAATCTGTCTGTCGGGGGTTTCTCTCTAGCCATTGATTGCTGTTGTTCCTGATCTATTACCGTTTGTTGTCATCTTGTGACCCTTTATCTCTGACAGATGACGTTCAAGCACTACGGGGACGCTGGACTCATGTGTCCGGTATGTGGTCAATATTCATATCTGCAGTGTATTAAACTGGCCTACTACGTACTTCATTTCTCAGTTCCCAAGAATTGAGAGTTTTTGCCTCATTCAAGTAAATTTGAATTCTTAGAGTATGTGTTCTATACGGTGTCAATTTAACGGTATTACTTTATAACCTTTCTTCAGGTGTGTTCTACGCCAGTGGACCCAGCACAAGACTTTGTGCAGCTTGACGCAATGGCAGACTATAGACCGAAAACCAGGTCCTGTCGTTAAGTTTATATGAATATGGAATTGAATATAATAGGGCTTTAACAGCTTAGTTTATCCCAAAGTATTATTTGGGGCAGGGCGTTACGGCCAGGGATCCATAACCTTGTTTTCTGCTCACTGTATCTGGAAGAATTAATCAATTTTTTTTTTTTATAATCTTTATTCAATGATTCCCAAACAAGCAATAGCTTATATGAATGGGTCTCGACACTAAAATCAATTTAGTAGTGACAATAAGGAAAGAAGACCTGTGACTTTCAGGATCCTGTCGATCCCGGTGGTGCATCGGTTGGAGACTGCCGACGCTGACGGGAAGAGGTCACCGCGACTGTTTGGTCACCCAAATATCCTGTACTTGCCGAGTAACACGAGTGGGGAGTATCTGTACGCCGCAGTGGATAGAGTGGTTCTGTGCCTGGCCTCGTACACGGTTCTGCTTACGGACGGACAGGTAGGGGCATGTCTTATGTACAGAGCGAATTGTGTGAGGAGTGGAGAGTTGAAGGAATAGAGAAACCCCAAGAAACTGGGGTTTATTCAAGTGTGTCGAGGGCGCTCAAGGAGTTTCTCTATTCTATTTTTGTCTAACATACAACATTCAATAAACACCTGCCAGAACTTTCTGACGTAAATCTTGGCTTCTGATTTACCCCAGTAAAAATGTGCCTTGCTCGGTCGAAACAATGTAAATTGAAGTGATGAGACCGTGTCTTTTTGTCTGTCAGGGTTACCGATGTTCACGCTGCCTCTACACTCAGCACTGCGCCGGCTGTGAACTCCCAAGAGATGGCGACATCGGTCTCCAGCCGGGCGATCACCTCGCCATAAAGTTCTCGGACCTGAGCGAGGAACAAATCACGGCCACTCATGGCTTCGTGGATCACCGCTCCATGGAGGGCCTCCTCCCGTCCACTCCACTCACGCTGTTCGACTGTTTCCAGGCTTTCACACAGAGGTCTGTGTGTTGCTCTCAGCGATATACACATGATCTTTGTACAATCTCAACTTTGATGTCATGCCTCTTTAAATTCAAAGGCATTTCTTCTCAGTGTAGGTACATGTATTTGAAAACTGGCACCTATATACACCACTTATACAAACTATTTCTGATTTCAGTGAGTTACTGGATGAACATAACCCATGGTTCTGTCCGTGCTGCAAGAAAAACCAGTGCGCCAACAAAACCATGACAGTCTGGAAATACCCAGAAACACTGGTTGTCTACCTCAAAAGGTTACTTTCCAGTGATCAGTCTGACTTCCATGTTTAATCTAAGCAGTGTTTACAAAGTTATTCAGAGGCACAATTTGCTTCATTCGTGAAAATTACTTTGGGAAATTCGCATTTGCTTCCCCGCTGTTCAATGTTCTAGGTTATCCACCTTATGAAAGGACTTCCTCATGACCTGAAATTTCCTATACTTTCACTTTCAGATTCGTATTCCATGAGCTGTCGGGCACAAAGCTGGACAACAAAGTGATCTTTCCACTGGAAAACCTCGATCTGAGTAGCTACATATCAGGCCCCATGACGGACACACTGACCTATGACCTCAACAGTTGTGTTTGTCACTTTGGAGGTGTCAATTCAGGACACTACACAGCCTACACCAGGAACTGTGTGACTGGGGAATGGACCTACTTCAACGACGAAACCATGACCAAGAAACAGCCCCAGGAGGACGATTACAGCAACGCTTATATCCTCTTCTATCAGAGACAGGGTGAGTTGAAGTGTGTCTGTTTCCTGCAGTGGCAGTTGTCTGTTCGGTGTTTTAACAGCAGTAAGGACCTTGGTCCTCTTTGTCCTCTTAGTCCATCGCTTTTGTCATGAAATGGCACCATGACACATGCTGACTATGCCATTTTGTTCTGTTGCAGGAACAAATGTCAGTTTCAAAGTGCCGGAGAAGCTGTCCCACTTCACAGAGCCCCAAGGGTTTGAGGACGGCCCAGACAGCTGTGTGATCCCGTCGTCGTTGGCGATGTCGGACGTGCCGGGAGCCTGCAGTCTGCCCCCAGGAGCTGCCCCGTGTTCGTACATGGAGGATCCAGTGGGGTTTGGCGCTCTTGGTCGGCGTGCCAGTGATGCAGGCTCCATGACAACAGAAGTAGACGACTGCTCTGCGGCCTACGAGACTTTTGACTACTATTCATAGAGATTGCATGTCATTTGCCGAGGGAAGATTTGAGACGATCTCCACACAGTATTATGCTGTAGTATCTGTGAATGCCTTTGTATGTAGCATGCATTTATGTGTATCAAGGTAGTGTGTTTAACTATATAATAATCTAAAGATGATTAAACAGATTTTTTTTTGATGTTTGGAAATGAAAACTGAGGTATAATAATCAGTATCGGATAGGTTTACTATATCAGATGATATATTGAGTGTTGTGATGCACTGGCTTGCCTAATAGTATCTCTCAAAGTGTTTTCAGGTAGACTACCAAGCCTAAACAGATTTAACATTGGAACGGGAAAGTAAACTGATTCGGTCTATTTGAATTTTTTTGGGATTATTGATTGAAGTTGACACTAACATGAGAAAATTTTCAGCACATGTATCTATGTCATATTCACAAAATTATCAACAAATAATATTTTGAAAAAAAAAAGGTTGAGTGTTCGTGGATGTGTGTTGGTAGGCAATTGTATGTATGTGTGCTTTCAAGTTGTATCCAAGAAGCCAAAAGTTGTCTGCTTTGTGATTTCGACAACACACAATGTTGTAAACATGTTGTGATATGTATAGTATTGATGGAAAAGCGTTTGTCAGAGTTCCAGGTGAAATTACATGTTCTCCTTGTTTAGAGCTTCAAGCCTGAAATCCAAATAAATGGAACAAACCTTATTGACTTGAGTTGTTGATCTGTTAGGCTCAGGTGGCTTGTGCTACTTGTTCTATTGAATTTAGGACTAGAACCTGTGCCAGCCAAAATGAATGGCATGTTTTCAGGGAATGAGTAGATTAAAGGTGCAACACAAATTATCTGGGCCATATATTGCAGCAGACTTATAGAATATGAAGTCATTCATGGTTTACCATGGTCACTATCTTACAGATATATGTTATATTTCCTGTTTTCGCGGGTTGTGAGAGACTACAATATTTGAGGTCTAAGTCACATAATTCAGGTCAGGCCCAAGTATTATCGTACAAACCTGTATTACAAACTACGTACACCAGAATTCTAATCAGTGTTCAATATATATAATAGACAAACCATATCCCCCCCCCCCCCCCCAGAAAAAATGATAGTGTTAGCCCATTTTCAATACTGATGAAAATTCTAACTGCAACCGTTTAGTCCCTACATCCATTTTCCATGAAATGAGCTCAAAATTCAGTACATGTAATTGAATCAACATCTAAATTAAATACACCGGTATGTATTTTATAAAATTTAGATCCTAACCGTGTTATATAGCAGAGCATTTATCTCAGTCTAAAGTTTTTTTGTCAACTTAGCACAACATAATATCCGCAGTCTGCAATCAACAAATATGTGACATTTTAGTGATTTACCCGCCACCTGGCGAATGCAAACCAAACAATAATAATATCACAGGAAGGTTCTCTCTCGTTTTATCCATTTTATCGGATTCAGGAGTAAAACGATTACTAAGGAATGAAACCATCGTTAGCTGTGGATGAAATGTTCCCCGAAGGGGCAGGGTCTTACATGGATATTGAAGAGGTACGGCTTTTGGTTACACTCGAGTTTATAAGTTTCTATCATTCCCCGGACACCCCGGACACCCCCCCCCACCCCCTTCAACTTCATTGTTCTTCGACGTCAACTCAACTGACACAATAGAATCAACAGCTCGACCACTCATGGAAATCTTGCAATAAATTGAAGGGTGGAAGCCAGGAATAGACCTGGGGATGCCTCACACATTGAGGATTCCGTTTTAAGTGACGTCATTTTGCCAGATGTATGGTTGCCTAGGGAGACAACGCGAAGCGATATTGATCCACGTGCTGGTTTATTTTGCGCATGTGGAAGTCTGGTTTTGGGAAAAGCAAAAATTCCGATGGTATTCCCCGGGATTTGGAGTAGAGAAAGGTTTTGCTGAATGTATGCTATGTCGGCAATTGCGATCTGAAAACGAGCTAAATTGACAGGGGTCCTGTTCAACGTCATTTTATGAAAAATTGGTACTATCATGCTCTATAGTGACCTGTATTTTATTGAAGTACTATGATTATACTATCACACCCTGTCAACCGTTAAGCCCTAATTTTTTTTTGGAAAGGTGAAACGCACACCCGAAGTTGCCCAATTTAACATTGATTTAAATGCAGACAATAATTGGTCATTTCAACCCTCAAGGGTGCCGGGTCAGGGAGGGGGGTGGGGGGGGGGAGGGGTGTGGAGGGGAGGGGTTATGGAGCGGTAGTATATTTTTGATTAGCCCTCCCCCCCCACCTTAGGGGACAGTTGTTGGAGCACATGTACAATTTAGTGGGCAATCCTGTTTCTCTATGATAATCAATGACAATGATGAGATTATCAGTGGCACAAAATGATAAATACAGATAAAAAAGAACATCAGGTGTGTAATAAAGAACACTTTTCTGTCATTGTCATTCCGGATCCTAAGTACGGGAAATTAGTTGGTAATAAAATCGCCCACGTTATTGTACATCCTGGCCTAGTTGTTTTTTGGGGGAGATAGATCATTATACGTTATTTTCGTGTCCAATTCATGCTAAAAAAAACATCAAATGCCACCAGACATTACCTACCACCATTTATCATGTGTAATTTTCTCAGGGGCATGCACATAGCCCAAGCGAAAACCCCTTACTAAGGGGGGGGGGGGGGGGTGAAGCCACACCTCTTTGGGCTCGTACGCTATAATTTTAGATTTAAACATTGGACAACCCCCCCCCCCCCTCCCAAATTTTACACCATGGTTGCACCCTTGCATTCAATTCATAATGGCTATTGGTAATCTACTCTTATATCATTATTGTAACCTGCCTTAACCCTCATCATCCCATTCACGATTGATATATTTTCTCACCTCAGGCTGGAGGCTCAAGTGCACTCCTCATGGATTTGGCAGCAAACGAAAAGTCTGTGCATTCAGACTTCCACAATGGTGAGATTTTCATCGTTCATATTGTTGAAATTAGACTAATGATAGTAGAACTTACATGTACATTACATCGATCAAGTTGTCGGTAAATATTCCATCGAACCTAGTACTGTAAAACGACTAATTTTGGCAGACGATTTATTTGGCAGATTTGGCGGTAGGGGAAAAAAACGCCAAATTAAATCATCCGCCAAATTAACTAGATATATGTTAAGATATATATGTGGCTCTGAAACTGCCAAATTGAATCTCGGCCAAATAACGTGGGGCTCACAACTGCCAAATCAAATAGCCGCCAAAATTAGTCGTTTTACAGTATGAATGATAATAATTATTATTATTATTATGACGATGCTTATATCTGCGCAAAATCAGAACAAGTGTTCTATCTGTGCGCTTACAGATAAAATGAGCAGACATGTAAACACATGATAAATACTGTACGATGATCATACCAAGTTAAAAGAGACATGGTTGAAAATAGTCTAAGACATGATAAAAAATAATGTGATAATTACTGACTAGAATAATGACTGGTCCATAGGTGAGTTTTTAACCTCCTCCTGAAAGAAAACAAATTGACAGTGGTCCTGAGTTCTGCAGGCAACTCGTTCCACAGGCGAGGTCCAGCAACTTGGAACGCTGACGCGCCAACCTTCCTGTTGGGGATCTGTGGTTGGAGCTCGTTGTTCTTAGGCTGACGAAGGCGGGAGTCACGGGAATGCTTTTGTAGCAGGTCCTGGAGGTAGCGCGGGGCGGTCCCATGGAGGCACTTGAACACCATAGTGCAAATCTTGAAAACTATGCGAAGTTTGATCGGGAGCCAGCTCAGCTGCTTGAGAAGTGGTGTCACTCGTGTTATCTCACCCCGACGTGCACAGGGTCGAAGGATGATTCTCGCAGCTCGATTTTGAATGCGCTGCAATTTATCAACAGTTGATAGTGGAGCATTTGTCAGCAGAGCATTACAGTAGTCAAGCCTGCTGATAACTACTGCATGGACAGCCCGCTTGCATGCATCTTGGGTAATATATTGCCTTATCCTGCCTAGTTGTCTCAGATGGTGGTTGCAATTCCTAACCACCATAGACACATGTGCTGTCCTGTTTAAGTGTGTGTCGAAGACAGTCCCAAGGTTTTTGACAGTATCATTCTTGGGTATGACACTGTCAGCGAGTTCCACAGCCATGTTAGGTGGGATCTTGGTTGTCGGATTTCTGAAGACAATGAACTCTGTCTTAGCGTCATTTATCTTGAGGCGCCATCGCAGCATCCAAGATCGAATTTCAGACAGGCACAGCTCCAGTGAAGCTTTGGCATCGTCAATGCGATCTGGTTTGCAGGAGACATACACTTGCAGGTCATCGGCATACTTGTGGTATTGCATACCATGTCGGTTTAGTAGGCGCTCCAGAGGTGCAGTATACAGGTTGTAACTGATCGGCCCAATTACTGATCCTTGTGGACAGCCAGTCACAAGCTTTGCACTGTGGGATTTTTGAGAGCCTATCTTGATGTACTGATCGTTCAACAAATGATGATAATGTTCAACAAATTTGTTATATGAATTGGTTTAATAATATTTAATAATAGACGATGTTCTGATTTGTTTCAGACTTTGATGACATTTTCGATGACGAAGATATATCATGATAACAGCTTTTTGATCATGTTGATGTATTCTGTGGATGACTTACTTCGATCATTGCTGTATCATTGTGGTATAGGCAACTATATGTATAAATAGTCATTTTGTACTAGTACTTTGAAAGCACGTAGTCTGGTGTCACCATTGCATTTTCATCACATACACAAATTTATATAGACTTAATGTTTACTATGGTATTATGCTGTTTTTAAAGTAATTTCCTTGTGCATTTTCTGTCAATTGCACCTGCTTGAACAATTACTGGTAAATGTATTAAAAATAAATATGGATGTAATTTCTCAATCGACTACTGTGTTCTTATACCATATACTTTATTGAAGTAGAAATTCAGATTTTTTTTCCCACCAGGGTGAGTGACTGTATTATCAAACTCATTCGAAATCTTCAACATAACTGCAATTCATATATAATGTCAGACTGTTATTTAGTTTCTTCACTTCAATACTGTGAACTTGATTTGGATGTTTGGTTTATGTGGTATACATGTATTTCAAGATTTTTTTCTCTAGTGCATTTTTGTTGTGTGAAATGTGAATAAAATGCTATCATGAACGTGTGAAATTTGTTACTATCACTATGTATTCACTCTTTACCATGTTGATCATTCATGCATCTCATGCAGAAATTTAACCTAATGATAATTGAAATGACCCTGTTATATTCTGATTTTTCTAACTCATCACACTGTTTTTCCCTCATATTCTAAATGGTATCATTCTATAACTTGGCATACTTCAGCTGAGAGTCAAACGGCAATGTTCTACAAAATTTCAGACTTCTATTGCGAATTTTGAAAAAGTTGGCAATCTACCCCAATGTTAAATTTAGCCCTGTCATTAAATTTCTGTGTGCGCACACAATTTTGTGCATTTGCTTGGTTTTGGAGCGGTGCAATATTTCGAAATCAACATATATGTGTAGAATACACCCCAATGTGTCTTCTAGTTCAAAATTACAATAATACTTCGAATCCTGATGGATGTAAACCGGTCCAAATCCTTAAATACGCTTAGATTGTCGAGATCCTGTTTTGGGTTGAAATTTATCATTGGGGTAGATTGCTATTCAATTTTTGCGACAGAAGTCCGAAATTTGGTGGATAATTGCCGTTTGACTTCCAGGTGAAGAATGCCAAGTTATAGAACGATAACATTTAGATCGCAAACATATCTTCAAAAACCAGTGTAAACAAGTTAGATAAATCAGAGGATAGTATATTGTAGAGGGGATTATTTCACAAAGGATTTGCAAGATTTTTACAGTACACGAAAATAAAACTGAACATATTTTGCTAGTATTGATACAATAGTCCTGTGACTAGAATCGCGAAATTAAAACCCGATGGGACAGTCAGACACCAAAATTTGCAAAATTTAAACCCTCGCGAAATACGGTAATCCCCTTTCTAGTTTAACAGCCCATTTGGGTTGATAAGCTATTGTTGTGATTTTTCGTTCGTTGTCTGTTTGGGTATGTAATTTTTTTTAAAAATATTTATTTGTCGGAACATACTTTGGGCCTATATCGAAAAACTTTTTAATTTTTTTTTATTTAATCGTTTTTGGCCATTTGACGACCATGTAGAAAATCATTGAACTCTAGTAATACTGTAAGTGTTGATGTTTGTCCAGGACTAGAGTATACAGTGGTCTTTGTAAATTATGACTCCTCCAAAATACGACCCCTGTCTCTGAAGACTTATATTCCTTAAAGATCAAGATCATTTTAACATGTAAGTGAACCTGTGAAATAAGACTTCCAATCAGATAAGGCAGCATTTTCTTTGCAAAATGTGGTAATGTGGGATCGGGTGTACGAAAACGGAAAATTTTGGAAGTATTGATTGGGCATTGAAGTGTACAATATTATTGTTTGAATGTCTGTAGTACTGGCAGTTATGATCAAAAAGATGACGATTCTGCTCCAATCTGTGCAAAACTTGCACTTTCGTGCCTATATGTTGATGCTAATGATTTTTGAGCACTTCTAAAATGATAATATGGTATTTATAAGTTGATTCATATTAAAAGTTGGCTAATTCGACATAAAAATAAGTGTTTTAGTGTTTTTACACCAATAGCAAGAACAATAACATTCATTTATCCTGAGGACGAAATTTTTATTCCTGACATCAAAATATGAAAAAAAAGTAGCATTTTCAATTCATACTACAGCTCGGACCTAGCATTGTGAGGTGTAGCGCGGACCAAGCTACTCCTGCATTTTAAACAGGTGACTATGTTTAGATACATAAAGTGTTACCACTATTTTTGCGCAAGAGTGGTAAGAAATTGAGTCCATTTATCATCAAATTGATCTCCTGTTTGTTAATTAAACGATGCCATGTTATTGAAGATTATATTTGCCTCTCTTGTCGCGGTTCATATTGTTGCAACACTATCAAATGGTCGTTCACTTGGTTAAAACGGTTTATAATTTAGGTGTCGAGCGATAATAGGTGTAAAAGATCATGTAAATATTGCATGAAATATACCGTATTGGTCCTAATACTGGCACGCGCCCCAATAGTAGAGCGCCCCTTTCTTTTCCCCGAAAATGTTCGATTACCCTGTAACTCACTTTATATCTTCCTAACAAGGTCAACGATCCTCCAAGGATCGTTGATAAGATCTTGAAGTGTTCTAATCCACATATTTATTGTCGCCTCCATCAGGAGGCGACATACTCCAATACAATTAAAACGGCCCATGGATAGATGCGTTGGTCCAGTCCTGCAATAGTACCGCAGCATTTGTTTTAAAATTTTTAGTGTCAACAAGCAGATGGAGGCAAGCACTAAAAAAAATATTCCAGTTAGATTGTGAAACGTTCTCAACTTTTCTTCATGCCTGACAACCGCAAAAGTACTTCGATAGATTTGACCGATCAGACAGTGGATTCCCTGGAATTCCCCGAATCCATGGGGATGGCTTGTTGATATCATCATGGCTTGAGCACTGTTCCGAAAGATGTCATTCTTGAATGAGAACGTATTGCCCACCAATCAAATTGTCGGGGGAAAAGTTTGTCAAAAAATATTCATGCATGTACCAGTTCCCTTCTTATCAACCGATGTACCCAGTATACTAGCGATCATGAAGTTTTGAACATGATTGAATGGGCATTTACTTTGCAACATTTAACGAGAACTTAGAAATATAAGGCATTTGTATTTATAGGAATCTCTGCAAATCTATACAATCTTTATGGAGTTATATTGATATGACAGTCAGTTAAAAACAGGCAAAAGGGGATGGGTGATCAAACACCGCTGACACGGCGCTGTGTCTGTATCAATTTCCTACTCGGTACTGGTGACAGGGCGCACAATGCTTTGCGGAAATATGTTTTATAGTGATTTTCTAGGGTTTCCCTATCTGTTTTCACTTTATTTTTCCGGTCAGGAAACTCTTCGACCACGCTGGTCAATCATGACGCATCCAAACATGATTTGTCATGTACATGTGTATATTCATATGATTTATTTTTTTAAACTACTCTCGTTCTCGGTCAATGCACTTTGACGAAATATTTCACCCAAAAAACGTTGTTTTACAGGTCAAATACTATATGTATAGATGTGAATAATGGAGCTTGAGTGTACAAGTTAAGTTTGTGTAGCATGTTAAATTTATAATAACGAGATAATCGTGCATAGGTGTTTCGGATTGATATGGGTCTGGAAAAGGTCTGGAAATTGTTCCATTTTGAGTCTGCAAAGTCCCTGATCTTGTTATTCACAGAATAGGGAAAACTATGTGACTATAATTGCAGTATGTCAACACTACAGCAATACAGACTCAAATAAACTTCCCATTCCCCACATTGGAATCGAGCTGTGCACTGCTGAAAGGTGACGCATGTCTTTTACTACATTTCCTGACGCTTACTTGTGTTATTTGATGTGTTACATTTAGGTGTTCCTTTGGCGTTTTCAATCAGACAAAATCAACATTTTAATAATAATTTGGATGTTTTCTGATGAATCATGATAAATTTTATAAGAAATTCCACAAGAAAATGTAAATAAAGCAAAGGAAATGCAACAGATTCAGATGATAATGACAAAGTTGTAATCAATGACCCCTGTTGGATATTAATGATCCCCCATGTTTTAGCTCACCAAACTTGACCAAAATAGTCAACATTTAATGGACACTGACCTGCTGACCTAGCATGTGTTTTCATTTGACCAAGTCTTCAACCGGTATCGAGATTGAGAGGGGTCGATGATTACAACAGGGGTCGTTGAAAGTGCACGTGACCATATAGGTTTATCATTAAGTGATTTTCTTAATTTTGACCCCAAGTTTGACCTCATTTTTGCGTGCGCTGCTGCAGGAGGTCTTGCTTTGGCTCGTCGAGCTACTATTAGGACCAATACGGTATGACATGATTATATATTTCTAACATGTAAAAATATGAATAAAGTAATTAGAATACAGCCGTATGTAAATTATTTTTCCTTAGTAAATCCCAGAAATGGATGTTATGAGGCCCCCAATAGTTCGAGTTGGTGGAAGATGCTACAGGAAATATCCCACCGACAATAACGCTGGAGATCGGACGGAAGACGCTGCATTAGACAACACGAGTAAGTCGTACATCGCAGAATTCTAAAATTAAGTGTGCTGTATACATGGTAGTTCTGCTAAGCAGCTAAATATCACAAGTGAGTCTGTTGTTTGTATCGATGTAGACTCTTGTCAGGTTTTGGTGGGCCTATTTACGTCATGTGAGGCATGCAGTTGAATGCATTGTTTTCAAATCCTTATTCTTTCAGTGATAAGGGAAGATGAGGAATTCTATAATGAGGTCTGTGATGCGTTTGCCAACAACATTGAGGAGACGGAACATGGCTTCCAAGTGTCCCTCGACGTCCCGAGTAACTTCTTCAAGTACATCATTGGTAAAAAGGGAGAGACGAGAAAACGGATCGAGAATGAAACAAGGACTCAGATCAGGATTCCAAGACAGGGAACTGAGGGAGATATAGGTGGCTATTTAGTACTTCAAGTATAGCAGAAATGTGATATTATCCGTGGTCTCATTTGTTCTATGACAGAAGTGACATATTCTGTTTGTGTATGTGTCAGATTTTTTCCGCTTACACACTTTTAGTGATCATGGGAAGAGACAGAAGTGGTTTGTTGTCAGCTAAAACGCGTATTGACATTTTGACTGAATCTGCCCGCCAGAAGGAGCCCTTCACACACTTTCTGTCGATCCCAATCAACTCGGCGGCGGTCAGAGACCGCTTCTGCGAGTTCAAGGATGACGTCTGCCGATTCTGCTCTGGTGTAAGTCTGTGTGAACATCTCAGTATTCAAGAAAGATCATCTACACAAGAACGTAATGACGAAAGTCCTGATGTACAAGTTTCATTACATACTAGTACATGAAAGGTAAAGGTGGAATATATTTCCCAAGATATTACCTACAATATGTTGAAAGTATGCACCGTGTATCGTCATTTGTTCAAGTACAATTCATTTAGGTACTTTACAGGATCGCGGCATTGATGGGACGATATTTCAGAACCCTAGCAAGTTGCACCTTACAATTGGAACAATGGTGCTACTGAACGAGTCAGAAATCAGCAAGGCACATCACTGTCTGGAGGAGTGTCGCACGGAAGTTCTAGAGTGTGTTGACAACTTTACTAATATACAGTGGTCCCTCCAAGATAATAAGGATAAGATGGTTTTGAAATTTCTTGCAGGTCTATAAAATTGTTTCATACCGGTATTCTCAAAGATAAATTCAGCATGTAAACGAACATTTAACATATCGATTAAGACTTCCCGTTAGGTACAACAACTCAATTTTCACACCTAGTCCTAAGTCCCAGACAGGACAGTCACCATGGTTACAATGTTTCTGTTTTCAGACCAGTTTTACAGGGGGAAGCTTTGGAAGCTCGTGTGCGCGGTCTTGAGTACATGAATGATGACCCGTTTGCGGTGGATGTCTTGTACGCCAAGATTGAACTGCTTGATGAAACAGACAGGTAAAACTACCGGTATCCGTCACAGTATCAGGAAAACAAGGCACATTTATTGTTGGACTCAGAAAGGGACAATATTTGATTTCAAGGATTTCGTGACTATGACATTGATACATGAACACAAGTATAATAAGTACTTTTTACTGAATAATTGGGATAATATGGATTATTTTCTAATAATGATGGGGTTCAGGTGGATACAAAAATGCCAGCAGCGACCGGAGAGCAACTTTTTGTGTACATATAATCATGAATTTCTTGTTATATTTCTCATCTGATAGTAGTCCATACACTGACTTGGTGGGTGAATGATCAATGTATGTGATATTTTATTGATATATGTTCATTCGCCCAAGCGTATCATCTAGTTAGTTGTGATATTAAGCTAATTGTATTTTCCATTGGGATTTCAGACTGCAGATCCTGGCTGACCAGCTGATGTCGCGGTTCACGTCGGCAGGTTTGATGCAGCGTGAGTATGACCGAGTCAAGCTTCATATCACTGTGATGAACACGCTGATGAGGAGAGATCCTAGCGGCTCATCCGTAGCACCCTCTGGCGACAGAAACAGCGTCACTCGCGGCGGTCGAGAACGGGAATCTTTCGATGCCAGCCAGGTCTTACGGGTACGCTTTGGTCATGTTAATTACGGATGAAACTTGTGCTACCAAACTTGATTGTATCATAATAATGATGATTGGCAGAAACTATGCATTTACAATGTTAATAATATAATTTTGGTTGCCATAGCACATATTGGTTATTGTTGAAAACAAGTTGATAAATTAGAGCATTTTCTGTATTAGCAACTGCAGAGATTTGAGATACAGGTATTGATGGGGATTTGACTTTGAAAAAAAAGTGGCGAGCTATTGATAAATTATTTGATGAGAAATAATGATTTGATGAATACGGCAATCAGAGTTCTTTGCTACACCGAATAGATACATGTATAACTTGCTGGACGTTACGGAGACATTTGACCTGTTCTGTGTATCACGCAGGGATGACGGGGCATCAGGGGGATACATTCATCTGGTCGTCAGTGACTGGAGAGCTTCTACTCTTATTGTCTTCAGATTACAGCATTTGTGTTGTTTGTTTTTTCTTGCAGCTGTACAGGGATTTTGACTTCGGTACCATCCATATCAACAATATTCACATTTCCCAGAGGTACTCGACTGGCTGTGATGGTTATTATACTGCCGAGGCAATTATAAACCTGCCGTGAAAATACATGGACCCTCAACACAGTGAAGACTGCATGTTGTTGACTGTATAGGCCTGTTCGTTTGGTCCATTCTTTTCAATCTGTTGATTTTAGAATTGCAAATTTCCTTGTTCGATTGGCGTCGGAATATCATTCCGGAAATGACAGAATAGTATTCTGCTACTTGCTTTTTTAAGCGCAATGACCAGAATCATAATTCTGGAATTAGCAAAACAGTTCTAGAATTCACGGTCATGTTCGACAGGTAGACGAGTCTGGTTGAAATGTGCGTGCGTAATAATAATATAACCCGGTAGCTCCAAACGAACAGGGCTTATATTTGCATTTGTATGACTGTGTGAAATATGAATTGTTCCATTCTGTATGAGGAAATGTGAGTGTTATCTTGGTTATGTAGATGCATACTTCCTATCAGTTGTTGAGTTTTACTGAATAAACATCTTTGAAAAACGTGGGTAGTGTGTCATAATTCGCAAGTGATCTGCAAGTGCTGCCATTGTGAACATTGTTCTAATGAAAAAGGATGATTGTCTTTTTGAAGTAATACCACCAATCCCCTTCAGCTTACCAGTCCATATGAACAGATGAGCTGTTGTCGTAGGTCTTGGTCTGGTTGTCTATTCGGATCTGTAATATTTTATGGGCTTGGGTCCAATATCTCGAAACATCTTTCAAAATTTATTTTGATTGATTCTTTGTTTATTTTATACATCACTAATCTAAACTACTACATGCTCCTTTTCGATCCTTTGTATCATTCTGGATAGAAATTCGCGTACTGGAAGCAAGGCACGATCGTCTGCCTGCATGACTCGAGCGCTCCTTTTGCCGTCAAAAACCGCCGCACATATGTGCGCGCAGCTGTGCAGAAGCTCCACTTTTCTGTCCACCGCCATTTTTGCTGGCAGCTTTGGATATTTGGTCCCGGTGAATTCGTAAAATTTAGTCTGCAAACTAGTTATTTGCGATATATTATTACAGAATTTCACCTGCCACATTCATAGACATTGATTTGTGTCTATTTGGATAAGTATTGGTCGATAGTTTGTTACTTGCTAGATCGTCAGCGATTTGTATAGCTAGTTCACCCTATTATCGTGTACCCGTCGTACTTGTAGATAGTGTATCTGTTGTTACATCTATCATTAAGGCATTTCAGCAGAAATGCCTTTATGGTTTTGTCAAAATTTATTTTTATTTATTTATTTTTTTTTTCACTTTTTGGTTTCCGCACGATAACTTCAGTTTGCCTCAATGTATCTTCGCCAAATTTTCACTGCTGGTCAGAAATGTTGTGTGGAAGAAGCCTATTGTTTTTGAGCCGGCTCCGGGGTCCGTGAGGTCCGTGAGGATGAAATCAATGTTTCTGGTTTCCGCACGATAACTCAAAAAGTGTTATGGCAATGACTGTGGAACTTTGCATGGAGGTTCATATATCACCAGGGAAGAAGCCTATTGATTTTGAGGCCGATTCGTCAAACGACCTTTGACCTAGGGCTCGAAATAATTTTAGCTGAGTCATCCTTGAGGCTCTCATGCATATCTCGGAAACGGTGCGTCGTAGAGCGAAACAGACGTTATTTTCAGACTCGTCATCCTAGACAAACATGTCTTACGGGTATTATGGATGACCTTTGACCTTGACCTTAAATTTTTTCGCTGAGTCGGCATTTTTCGTTTTTGTCGATATCTCGGAAATGGTGCGTCATAGAGCGAAACGGACGTTATTTTCGGACTCGTCGCCCTAGACAAACATGTCTTAAGGGTATTATTGATGACCATTGACCTTGACCTTAAATTTTTTCGCTGAGTCGGCATTTTTCGTTTTCGTCGATATCTCGGAAACGGTGCGTCATAGAGCGAAACGGACGTTATTTTCGGACTCGTCGCCCTAGACAAACATGTACATAGGGTATGATGGATGACCTTTGACCTTGACCTTAAATTTTTTCGCTGAGTCGGCATTTTTCGTTTCTGTCGATATCTCGGAAACGGTCTCATTGGGAACTTATCATGTCAGCATTTTGTTTTTTTCATGCTTCACCCTGAAATGCCTCCAAGGCCTTTAGGCCTTGACGTCTAGTTATATCTACGTAATTATCCTACTGTATATTTTGTTTCATCATATACTGTGGTATTCGTAGTCCTATTAGGGTTCTTTTTCAGCACAGTCACAAGTTTGCTTTTTTGCCTGCTCTGTTGCTGTTAGTCGTTTAGATCCCGTTTGTGACCATGTACTCACAATCCTCCCTTGGTGCCGGTGCCATGGACGAACGTCCTTGCCCAGAGTGCTGGGTCAATACCTTTTGTAGAGGGGAGAAACATGGCATACGTTTCGACTGTCTTTGGGCCGGCATCTATGGAGGATTTGAGGTATGATCTGTGCCGTCCCTGGCATATCTCGGAAACGGTGCGTCGTAGAGCGAAACAGACGTTATTTTCAGACTCGTCATCCTAGACAAACAGTCGCCCAAGGAGGTGGAGGCACCACCGGTGACCACACAGACCACGTCCAGTGTTAGTCAGTCCCTGGGGCTAACACAAGACATGGTGAACGCGGATGTGCAGTCCTTCTTCGCACAGTAGCTGTGTCCCTTCAGGGTCCCCTCCTGCCGAGTCTCTCTTCCCTGCTTGGACAGGGAGTCCCGGCCGGTTCCTCGACTACCCCTTCGTCACAGGGAGAGCTTGCTCCCCCTGCTAGCAAGAAGTTGAAGTCTTCTAAGAAGAAGGCTTCAATTCTCGCCAAGACGAAAGTGGTCAAGGAACCGCACTCCACCTTCGTCGTCCCTCAGTCGGGGCCGATCAAGGTGGAGGGGTCCGTTACCTTTTCCCCTGGGCCTTCCAAGAAGAGGAAGCATGCTTCCTCTGAGCGCTGTGGTACTGAGGCCACATCGATTTTCGATGAGGCTCAGTCCTCGACCGACCTCTCAGTGGTCGACGATCAGGCCTCGGGCTTAGATCGGCGGAGCATCTTGGATGGTTCTTTCGAGTGCTCGGTCTCGAGGTTCGAGGGGGGAATTTTCGATGGGGCTCAGTCCTCGACCGACCTCTCAGTGGTCGACGATCAGGCCTCGGGCTTAGATCGGCAGAGCATCTTGGATGGTTCTTTCGAGTCCTCGGTCTCGAGGTTCGAGGGGGGAAGAGTTCCCTAGGTTTGGGGGTGGGGCTCTCAATCGTTCGTGCGATCGGGAGTCTTCACTTGGTGGTCGTGTCTCTGGTCGTCGATCAGGGCACGAACGGGCGGGTGGTTCTGAGGTCGTTTCTCAGGACCACTCAAGTCCTGTGTATGCTGGTGTCATTCGCTGGACGGGCGCGTTCACTGAGCAGGCATTCCCTCGCCGGTCCCTTGATGTACCCATGGGGTCATCGAGGTCTTCAATCGGACCTGTGAGGTCTAGCGATCAGGGGGTCGAGTGGAAGCTGATCAGGAGTCGTCCTCCTGGGAGGATGAGACTGCTGATCAGGCCGGAGGTTCTAACTTCCGGTGGGCTCTGAAGCTGGTGGCAAGGTGTATGGACTTATCGATCGATGCTCCAGGGCCCTCTCGGGGTACTGGTAGGTTCGTGTCGGCGCCTGTTTGCCGTCTGATCTGGCTTCCTATGGCTCCTGCGTTGGTCAAGTCCTTCGACAAGATTAACAAGGGGGTTACAGCTAAGAAGGATGTGGCTTGTTCTGAGTCTACATTCCCTACTAGCCATGTTCGACCTGAGTTGATCGACACCTACCGGACTATTGAGTCCGCCTTTCCCACTGGCAGACGCTGTCTCATCAGTTGATGGGGTAGCTTTCGTTGAATGATCACCTGACTACCTTGGTCCAGGAGTTCATTGATGAGGCAGATCTGGAGGAGGGGAGTCGCACCAACATTCATGCAGCACTCGGCGTCTTGGCCGGAGTTTTGCATGCTGCTGAGCGTGGGCACACAGTTGGATCTCACCATGTGTGATGCTGATCTCCGCAAGCTTGACTTGTCTGCCACAGACGTCGCTGAGCTGCGTGGGAGGCCACTCTTTACGGGTTATATCTACACGAACCTCTCTCGATTGGATATTTCTGTGATGCGGGAATATCTGCAAGATGAGGCTATGGCCAAGGCTTTGCTCGGGAATTCGGCGGGGTCGGGAGCAGGCAAGAAGACCAAGGGTCAGAAACCTGCCCAACCTCAGGCATCACAAGCACCTGCTTCCTCGCAGCCGCCCTTTCGAGGGGCGCAGCCTTCCCTTCCTCAGGGGGATGGCAAGCGTGGAGGCAAAGGAAGTGGACGTTTTAAGGGCAAGGGGAAAGCTTCTGCCAAGAAGTGACTCTTTGCAGGGAAGCGTAGGCTCTGTGGAATGCTCGGTTCTATCAGAATTCAGTCTCCAACAACCTGGTCCAGTCGGGGGCCGCCTGGCTCAGTTCAGTCGGAACTGGAGCGATCTGGCGTTGTCCGACAATTCAGTCGTAGCATGGGTGAAGTACGGCCTCCCTTTCAGATGGGAGTGCGGGAAACCACCAATCAGATCAAACGCGTGGTTCTTCCCTGTGCCCGGCGATCGAGAAAAGTTTCAGATTCTGCAGCTCGGACGAGAGGGGATTCTATTCCCTCATCTTCCTAGTGCCGAAATAGACGGTCGGGTGGCGTCCCATTTTTCGCCCTGTCAAACCTCAACCATTTCCTGATCATACCCACACTCAAAATCGAGTCGGCGTTTTCCCTACTGAAAGCTCTTTCCAGGGGAAAGTGGGCAAGTCAAGGACGCGTATCTGCATGTTCCTATACATCAAGCCGATCGGGGATACCTCACGTTCGCTTTCGAGGGCTCGGTGTATCAGTTCAGAGCGCTTCCCTTTGGAGTGGCCACTGCTCCTTACGTGTTCACTTGTATCGTAAGGGCGATGGCAGCCAGGTTCGATCGGTCGGGATTCAATTCCACCATTATATCGACGACTGGCTCATCGTAGCCGACTCCCTGGCTGAAGCCATCGAGCAATCCGGGTTCATCCTCAAGTTGGCTACTAGCCAGGGCTGGATTCCCAATTGGGCGAAGTTTCATCTATCTCCGACTCAGCGGTTCGAGTATGCTGGAGTAGATTACGATCTAGATCGAGGAGTAGCTCTTCCTACGGGGAAGAGCGTTCTCAAGGCGACTGCGGCGATGGACATCGCGTTTACGAAGTCGTCGATCGCGGCTTGACAGTTCTATCAATCATCGGTCTGCTGGCGTCGATGGAGAAACAGGTGCCGTTCAGCAGGTGCTTACTCAGACCCATTCAATGGTGTCTAGTGTTGCAATGGCGGATCCTCACTGATCGATTAGACCAAGTGTTATCGGTGGACGATCGTGCTCGGAAAGCAATGCATTGGTGGCGGACCATCAGAACTTTTTCCGAGGGATGCCACTGGCGGAGTGTCTGCCCGATCGGACCTTCTTCACCGATGCGTCAGAATTGGCTTGGGGAGCTCATATGGCGAGCACGAGCTCTCGGCTGTGTGGAACATGAGCAAGAAGTCGTTGCACATCAACGTCCTAGAGCTGTGAGCAGTGAGACGTGCGTTCGAGATCTGGAGTCCTCAGAGTCCCTTAGGGACGAAGTGGCTGGTCTTCATGGACAACAGCACAGTAGTGACGCACATAAACAAACAGGGTGGAACTCGTTCGAGGCAGCTCTGTTTGGGAGCCGAGTGTCCGATCAGGTTTGCCTTCAAGTGCCGTCTGTTCATCAGGGGCAGGGCACGGCACCTACCGGGTCGCAGGAACGTCCTAGCAGATGCCCTGTCGAAGCCAGACAAGATCATAGGCGTGGAAGGGAGCTTCACCCAAAGCACGTGCTGTGGTTGAGGGCGCGTAAGCGTTCTCTCCTATCATAATTCCGCTACTAGGCAGTTATGTAGGACGGACTGAGCTGGATGCACTCTTGTGTCCAGTTAGAGTGCCGAAAATCTACATCGATTGTACCAGATCGATCAGAAAAGATCGTAGGCGATTATTTATTTCCTATCAGCCTAATAGGGCTACGGATATCTCCACAGCTACACAATCCAGATGGGTGAAGGTTGTAGTGAGGACTGTCTATGCGGAGTAAGGTGCTGACGATCGAGTGACTTACAAAATATCGTCCCACCAAATCCGACACATCTCGATGTCTTTGGCGGACAGGTCGAATATCCCGTTAGAATGTATCGTGAGAGACGGAATGTGGACTAATTCTACGACATTCATCGGGTTCTATCTGTCCAATGCTGCCGAACTTAAAGACCAGTCGTCCAGATTTACGCTGGGCCCGCTGGTCGTAGCACAGGCTATTGTTTAAACCAGCTGGACAGAGAAGTCTTGGTTTTATTTTGCGCGTGTATATAGCAACACTTCGTGTTCTGTTTCGAGTTCTTTGAGTTACGGTCTCAAGTAGAGTACGATTTTCCACCGATTGGGGGAAGAAGAATTTCATGCATTTCTGAGGCAAGCGATCGCGTCGCTAGGTAAGTATCTTTAAATGTAGCATTTTAGCGATTCACTTGAAATCAAGACTATCGTCTGTTTAAATAACTCTCTAGCACAACTGCTCCGATATGGTTCGGAAAAACGAAAAGTCAAAAACTCGAAAAAAAAAAGGAGAAGTCAAATGTCGAAAAAATGAAAATTCGAGAAGTAAATAAAAACGAAAATTCGAAAAGTAAAAAAGTCGATAAAAAGGAAAAGTCGAAAATTCGGAAAAAAAAAACGAAAAATCTAAAAGTCGAAAAAAACGAAAAGTCACAGAAACGAAAAATTCGAAAAAACAAAAAGTCAAAATTTTGAAAATATTTTCTCAGGATTTTAAAAAAATAACCGGACAAAAACAAACTAAAGAAATACCAGCTGGCCATTCTGGGCTTCTGTAGGCAGCCATCTTGTACCGAGACTGCTGGAGACGGAGACCGCCAGGGGAGATGATCTAGATTGCTACCCATACAGCTGCTAATGTGAAGGCTGCAAAACAAAAGACTCATAATTGTCCACAAGAGATGTGTTGAGCTTTTCCCGTTCTGAGACGATTGGAAAAAGACAAAGAGCCTCGCGGCCCGCCTGCTATGGCTGGGTCACAATGAGAGGTGATATCCAATTATATTGAGCAATTTTCTTAGATCAATCTAAGGCCAAAAAAAAAAAGTCTTTTGGTTCTCATTCCCGCGCGCACCACTTTTTACTCCCGCGTCGGTGTTTTTTTTTGTTTTTTGTGAACACATAAAGAAATAGGCTTCCCTTAAAAAAATGAGATGAAAATGTTTATTTTTCAATACGAATCTTGTTTCGCGAGTTTCCCATGGACTTTCCTGATCTCTTAGGGCGTATTCGATTTGTATCTACAGATCTCACCGGGCATAACATGGCCTCAGAAAACTTGTTTTGTTTTCGTTCCTAGTTGCAGTGTATCATGACACTGTGTAAATTCAACACACAAATATTATCCCAAATTAAATACGTGAAACTCAACACGCATGACACAGTGTAAAAGCCGGGGATATACCTCCGTGTATATTTTGTTCATTTCTAGTCTTAGTCTGCAAATGCTGTAGTATTGTTTCGTAAGTTGTTTATGTTTCGTAAATTGTTTATGTTGAGTAGCCTGAATAGCATTTTATAGTTTAACATGTATATTTCGCTCATTTCTAGTCCTGAATCTGTGTATACTTCTGTATCATTACATATCAAGTTTTACATACATGTTTATGTTGAGTAAGCGTAATTTTACATAAAATAGCGTTCGTATAGCATTTCATTTGTCAGTACTATTCACTTTTATTTACTTCTCTCATTTGGAAGATGTGCTGAAATATACTGTATATAGAAATTTCAGTTTTAAAACCTGAGTATGATTTGTAAGCGTTTTACAAGTATAATAACTTGAGTCGATCGCGCCTTTCAAAATTTTCATCGCCCCGCGTTAAAAAAAAAAAAAAAAAAATCATAGCACCATAGCACCAATTTTCCAAGAGCGCCATGATGAGAACCAAAAGACTTTTTTTTTTTGGCCTAAGCAGTATTCTGTTATGTGTCATTGTTCTTGTGTTGTTAGGTTGAAGTCTACTCACGTGTTAATATTACCACGCCCCCTAGACCTACATGTAGAGTTCTCACGAAGCAAACATGTGCGTACCAAAGGGGTGAATTTTATCACAATGTGTCGTCAATTGGTCACTATCGAAACCGATATCTAAAGGTGTTGCGGTTTTTACTATACATATATATGTGTTCATACGAATAGGAGATTAAAAAGAGGAAAAAGAGAAATATGATTGGTAGAACGGTCTTAAAGTACTAGTAAAATGAAAATATGATGTAAGATCTAATTGATCTGAGCGAATTGGTCTTTACGGTATATCAATATCTCTATCCGTTCAAAAGTTACAGCCATTTGAAACTGCCATTCCAGCACTACATTACAGAAGCCACTTGAAAAGTTCTAGCAACTCATTTATATGCAAATTAGATGCTAATGAGAATTCATGACGTCACGAGGGGAACAAATTTCAATTAGGATATTCCAAGCCATGATATAATGATTCTTGTTGAAGGTTCTGACGATCTGACTAGTGCATATTATTATGTACCATACATAGTCAATATCCACACAAACTGTACTGTTGCTACGGTTACCAGTCGTTCCCTATAGCCGTAGTTACCCATGGTTGCCATGGCCATTAACTGCCAAGTCATTCTATCAGCAGACTTTCTGTCGATTATTTTTGAAATAAATTATTATAGAGCTCAAGTTGGCACCATTTTTATGTGTGCATACCCTGTTCTAAGTGGGTTTCTGGCCCTAGCAACCATGGTTGCTATGGGCCATACCAGGTCACTGGTTACCTTGACAACAACATAAAAAGTGAAAACACTGATTATTCATATTAAAATCTGTATAGAATAAGTTTTGATGAGTAATCATAACATTAAATGAATGAATAATACATATCAAAGTACCTAATTAAAACAACTTCCCCCGATGACGTCATGAATATCTCATTTGCATACTAATTAGCTAAATTGTTTTGAAAAAGCAAATTTGCCGATTTGAAATCGGCGATTTCAGTCTTTAAAGTGCTATAACTTTTGAACGGATTGTGATATTTACATTCCGTAAAAACCATTTTGCTCAGATCAATGAGATCTTTCATATAAGTGCACATCATATTTTCACTATACTAGTACTTTAAGAAAGTGTCCTATATACAATATTATTTATCTCAACCAGTTTCACAGATAAATCAGACTAAATCAGCTCCGTCAGCGCAATGGGTATCCACTTGAACTGGATGTCAAAGTTACCGGAAATTTTGAGTTTTGTTTGTACACCAAGTGTGCTATATACACTATATTACACACTGTCACGACACCCGATTTGGCTTCTTGCCGTTCTATCCGTCTGTGGGATAGTTGAGGCGCTGTCGAAACTCCTGCGTTCATATTCTCCAGTCAGGTATCCTGCGGGGTATCATCAGCAACAAGCAAGCTCAGCAGAACTTGGCGATTTCCCGCAGTGAGCACCCGATGCCACAACACCTGGCAATGAAGGCTAGTGAATTGGTCGAGTGCACGTGTGCGGCATTCACGGGACGACCATTGGCCGCTCCATGGTGTTTCTTCCCTAGGACCAGCTGCAGGTTCAATAGTTTCTCGTGCCATGTAATATCCGACGATGACCTCAAACCTGTTGGTAAAAAGAATAGCTTGCCGCAGCTGTTTCTGTGGACCACAAATCTACCCATTGTCAATTTTATATATACTTGTAGTATAACCATTATTCTGGCATGATCCAGAATCCGTGAATTACATCTGTTTGAGAAGAAGAATATTTTGAAGTTCTAGACAGGAACCCGGTATGACAGACTCACCTGTGCTGGGCACGGTGAATCTAGAGCGGTATGGCCGGTGACGTTGGGGCATGTATCTCGTGATGGTGGAGCAAGCTAAGCTGTACATCGCCACAAGGTCGCGACCGCAGTAGCGCCGTGGGGCGTGACTCGACCTCACTGCAACCAGGCCCGCAGACAAGACGAGGAGCAGGAACACAGGCGACGGTTTGCACATCTTGAGTACTGCAAGCAACGAAAAAATCTCACGTATAATCGATATTGTAGTCGTGATTTTGTATTGGATCGGACTTATAGTTAAAGATGGCTGTTGAACACCCGTTGAACATACAAACAGTACCCATACTGGCAATTCCCTGGCCTTTCATTGGCCCAATGACGGAGTACCCATACTGGCAATTCCCTGGCCTTTCATTGGCCCAATGACGGAGTACCCATACTGGCAATTCCCTGGCCTTTCATTCGCCCAATGACGGAGTACCGATACTGGCAATTCCCTGGCCTTTCATTGGCCCAATGATGGAGTACCCATACTGGCAATTCCCTGGCCTTTCATTCGCCCAATGACGGAGTACCCATACTGGCAATTCCCTGGCCTTTCATTGGCCCAATGATGGAGTACCCATACTGGCAATTCCCTGGCCTTTCATTCGCCCAATGACAGAGTACCCATACTGGCAATTCCCTGGCCTTTCATTCGCCCAATGACGGAGTACCCATACTGGCAATTCCCTGGCCTTTCATTCGCCCAATGACGGAGTACCCATACTGGCAATTCCATGGCCTTTCATTCGCCCAATGACGGAGTACCCATACTGGCAATTCCATGGCCTTTCATTCGCCCAATGACGGAGTACCCATACTGGCAATTCCATGGCCTTTCATTCGCCCAATGACGGAGTACCCATACTGGCAATTCCCTGGCCTTTCATTGGCCCAATGATGGAGTACCCATACTGGCAATTCCCTGGCCTTTCATTCGCCCAATGACAGAGTACCCATACTGGCAATTCCCTGGCCTTTCATTCGCCCAATGACGGAGTACCCATACTGGCAATTCCCTGGCCTTTCATTCGCCCAATGACGGAGTACCCATACTGGCAGATCTCTGGCCTTTCATTGACCCAATGATGGAGTACCCATACTGGCAAATCATTGGCCTTTCATTGACCCAATGATGGAGTACCCATACTGGCAAATCATTGGCCTTTCATTGACCCAATGATGGAGTACCCATACTGGCAATTCCCTGGCCTTTCATTGGCCCATTGATGGAGTACCCATACTGACAATTCCCTGGCCTTTCATTGGCCCAATGATGGAGTACCCATACTGGCAATTCCCTGGCTTTTCATTCGCCCAATGATGGAGTACCCATACTGTCAATTCCCTGGCCTTTCATTGGCCCAATGACGGAGTACCCATACTGGCAATTCCCTGGCCTTTCATTCGCCCAATGACGGAGTACCCATACTGGCAATTCCCTAGCCTTTCATTCGCCCAATGACGGAGTACCCATACTGGCAATTCCCTGGCCTTTTATTCGCCCAATGACGCAGTACCCATACTGGCAATTCCCTGGCCTTTCATTCGCCCAATGACGGAGTACCCATACTGGCAATTCCCTGGCCTTTCATTCGCCCAATGACGGAGTACCCATACTGGCAATTCCCTGGCCTTTCATTGGCCCAATGACGGAGTACCCATACTGGCAATTCCCTGGCCTTTCATTCGCCCAATGACGGAGTACCCATACTGGCAATTCCCTGGCCTTTCATTCGCCCAATGACGGAGTACCCATACTGGCAATTCCCTGGCCTTTCATTCGCCCAATGACGGAGTACCCATACTGGCAATTCCCTGGCCTTTCATTCGCCCAATGACGGAGTACCCATACTGGCAATTCCCTGGCCTTTCATTCGCCCAATGATGGAGTACCCATACTGGCAATTCCCTGGCCTTTCATTCGCCCAATGACGGAGTACCCATACTGGCAATTCCCTGGCCTTTCATTCGCCCAATGATGGAGTACCCATACTGGCAATTCCCTGGCCTTTCATTGGCCCAATGACGGAGTACCCATACTGGCAATTCCCTGGCCGTTCATTGGCCCAATGATGGAGTACCCATACTGGCAATTCCCTGGCCTTTCATTAACCCAATGATGGAGTACCCATACTGGTAATTCCTTGGCCTTTCATTGGCCCAATGATGGGTACCCATACTGGCAATTCCCTGGCCTTTCATTCGCCCAATGACGGAGTACCCATACTGGCAATTCCCTGGCCTTTCATTCGCCCAATGATGGAGTACCCATACTGGCAATTCCCTGGCCTTTCATTCGCCCAATGACGGAGTACCCATACTGGCAATTCCCTGGCCTTTCATTCGCCCAATGATGGAGTACCCATACTGGCAATTCCCTGGCCTTTCATTGGCCCAATGACGGAGTACCCATACTGGCAATTCCCTGGCCGTTCATTGGCCCAATGATGGAGTACCCATACTGGCAATTCCCTGGCCTTTCATTAACCCAATGATGGAGTACCCATACTGGTAATTCCTTGGCCTTTCATTGGCCCAATGATGGGTACCCATACTGGCAATTCCCTGGCCATTCATTGGCCCAATGATGGAGTACCCATACTGGCAATTCCCTGGCCTTTCATTGGCCCAATGATGGAATACCCATACTGGCAATTCCCTGGCTTTTCATTGGCCCATTGATGGAGTACCCATAGTGGTAATTCCCTGGCCTTTCATTGGCCCATTGATGGAGTACCCATACTAGCAATTCCCTGGTCTTTCATTCGCCCAATTATGGAGTACACATACTGGCAATTCCCTGGCCTACCATTGGCCCAATGATGGAGTACCCATACTAGCAATTCCCTGGCCTTTCATTCGCCCAATGACGGAGTACCCATACTGGCAATTCCCTAGCCTTTCATTCGCCCAATGACGGAGTACCCATACTGGCAATTCCCTGGCCTTTTATTCGCCCAATGACGCAGTACCCATACTGGCAATTCCCTGGCCTTTCATTCGCCCAATGACGGAGTACCCATACTGGCAATTCCCTGGCCTTTCATTCGCCCAATGACGGAGTACCCATACTGGCAATTCCCTGGCCTTTCATTGGCCCAATGACGGAGTACCCATACTGGCAATTCCCTGGCCTTTCATTCGCCCAATGACGGAGTACCCATACTGGCAATTCCCTGGCCTTTCATTCGCCCAATGACGGAGTACCCATACTGGCAATTCCCTGGCCTTTCATTCGCCCAATGACGGAGTACCCATACTGGCAATTCCCTGGCCTTTCATTCGCCCAATGACGGAGTACCCATACTGGCAATTCCCTGGCCTTTCATTCGCCCAATGATGGAGTACCCATACTGGCAATTCCCTGGCCTTTCATTCGCCCAATGACGGAGTACCCATACTGGCAATTCCCTGGCCTTTCATTCGCCCAATGATGGAGTACCCATACTGGCAATTCCCTGGCCTTTCATTGGCCCAATGACGGAGTACCCATACTGGCAATTCCCTGGCCGTTCATTGGCCCAATGATGGAGTACCCATACTGGCAATTCCCTGGCCTTTCATTAACCCAATGATGGAGTACCCATACTGGTAATTCCTTGGCCTTTCATTGGCCCAATGATGGGTACCCATACTGGCAATTCCCTGGCCATTCATTGGCCCAATGATGGAGTACCCATACTGGCAATTCCCTGGCCTTTCATTGGCCCAATGATGGAATACCCATACTGGCAATTCCCTGGCTTTTCATTGGCCCATTGATGGAGTACCCATAGTGGTAATTCCCTGGCCTTTCATTGGCCCATTGATGGAGTACCCATACTAGCAATTCCCTGGTCTTTCATTCGCCCAATTATGGAGTACACATACTGGCAATTCCCTGGCCTACCATTGGCCCAATGATGGAGTACCCATACTAGCAATTCCTTGGTCTTTCATTGGCCCAATGATGGAGTAATTACTACCTATACTGGCAATACCCTGGCCTTTCATTGGCCCAATGATGGATTACCCATACTGGCAATTCCCTGGCCTTTCATTCGCCCAATGATGGAGTACCCACACTGGCAATTTCCTGGCCTTTCATTGGCCCAATGACGGAGTACCCATACTGGCAATTCCCTGGCCGTTCATTGGCCCAATGGTGGAGTACCCATACTGGCAATTCCCTGGCCTTTCATTAACCCAATGATGGAGTACCCATACTGGTAATTCCTTGGCCTTTCATTGGCCCAATGATGGGTACCCATACTGGCAATTCCCTGGCCATTCATTGGCCCAATGATGGAGTACCCATACTGGCAATTCCCTGGCCTTTCATTGGCCCAATGATGGAATACCCATACTGGCAATTCCCTGGCTTTTCATTGGCCCATTGATGGAGTACCCATAGTGGTAATTCCCTGGCCTTTCATTGGCCCATTGATGGAGTACCCATACTAGCAATTCCCTGGTCTTTCATTCGCCCAATTATGGAGTACACATACTGGCAATTCCCTGTGATGGAGTACCCATACTAGCAATTCTTTGGTCTTTCATTGGCCCAATGATGGAGTAATTACTACCTATACTGGCAATACCCTGGCCTTTCATTGGCCCAATGATGGATTACCCATACTGGCAATTCCCTGGCCTTTCATTCGCCCAATGATGGAACACCCATACTAGCAGTTCCCTGGCCTTTCATTGGCCCAATGATGGAGTACCCATACTGGCAATTCCCTGGCCTTTCATTGGCCCAATGATGGAGTACCCTTACTGACAATTCCTTGGTCTTTCATTGGCCCAATGATGGAGTAATTACTACCTATACTGGCAATACCCTGGCCTTTCATTGGCCCAATGATGGATTACCCATACTGGCAATTCCCTGGCCTTTCATTCGCCCAATGATGGAACACCCATACTAGCAGTTCCCTGGCCTTTCATTGGCCCAATGATGGAGTACCCATACCGGTAATTCCCTGACCTTTCATTGGCCCAATGATGGAGTAACTGTTTTAGTATTTATTCATTATTGAATATAGAGGTACAAGAAGCACACGTCGTGTATTTGGTTTCTGAGAAATAAGTCGGAGAATGTTGAAAGGAAATGAGAATTTTCTTTTTTAGAAAACTAGTATCGACAATCAACAATCTCGGTTGGTATTCCTTGATGGCTACAGATCAATGATTGGATATGTGCAAAGTTATACGTTTAGACGTCTGGTTTTAGGATTATTATATACAGTCAGCCCTCAAGCAAAATCAGCAAAAATTACCAGGTGGCAGTAAAAAGTTAGTGTTTCATAAAAAAGTTATTTTGCGACATGCGTAGAACGAGATTTCTCTGATCTAGTCCAGAAAGTTCCTATGCAAAGCATTGTGTCATATGAAATCCATGTGGTAGAATCTAGAAAATATTAAATATTGTCTCGAATATTATCTTCCCTGTTACAAATATAACCCTGTTTGTGTGAAGAATACTTTACTCACGTGTTGTCGATGTTCTCGGATTCCGTCAACAATTAATTGACCTTGTATTGTTCTTGATCCAGATCACTGGACGCAATGAATTATAAATCCGCCAGCTGTATATAAAATGTTCTGTTGTGTTCAAGCAGTCTATAGCTAGGCAATTTCATCAGTTACTTTATTTCACGCTTGTCTCGATAGTTTAATCTCCTACGCACATGAAATCTGGAGCTGGCAGGCTGAGGACGGCTTATTTCTTATAAGAGGAAGTTGAAAAAATTCATCTAACTTGTTATTAACCAGGCTAGCAAAAATAAATGAATAAATAAAACAAAAACACATTTTCTTCTCGGTTTAATCGTACTTGTATTGCCATGAGATAACTTCCGACTAGCCTACAGTACTTACAGTCTTTCATGGATGGAAATGCAATTATCTTTTATTTATATCGACGCAAAGTACGGAAGCCCTGAAATGACATGGTACATCTCGTAATTAATGACATAGCATCCAGGCACGCTCGCAGATAGAAGCACTGGAAGCACGTACTTCCAGTAAATACTTGAGAAAAAAATTATTGCAAATATATCATAGAAAGCTCTTCTGATTGGATTTTTAAATGTCTGTCCCCTTTTGGTCGGATAGACTATTGTCGTGGTTTTCCGTCCGTCATCCGTCCGGGGTGTAATATTTTTTGGACGTGATGAATATGGTAGAGCATACATTGGGCCAATATCTGAAAACGTTCATTTTTTTTAGGTTACCGGACCTATGGTCCGATAACCTATTGCCGTCACGTTGCGTCCGTCGTCCGTCCGTCGTCCGTCGTCCGTCGTCCGGCGTCCGTCGTCCGTCGTCCGTCGTCCGTCGTCCGTCCACAGCTGTATCTTTAAAGTTTACAGGCGGATTTTTCTGAAATTTTGCACAAAAATGCCTAAAAATATTTCAAGAGGGGGTTTTTTTTTAGTTTTTTGATTTTCGCATTTTTCTCAAAATGGCGGCCATTTTTGAGTCGAAAAATGCCCAAATTTGCACCTTGTTTGTCTTTAATCGAAAACTGTCTGATCACTTTTGAGATTTTTATTTCAAAACATAGTAATTGGGGTTTTTGACATGATGTGTATAAATATGTATATAGTGTATAAAGTGCCTTGAATTGCTCAAAAGGCTAGAAATTTAGGCTGAATAGGCCCCAAATTTAATTTTTGGTCGTTTTCCTTCAAATTTATCTGATCAGTTTTGAGATTTTTGTTATAAAACATGCTAATTGGGGTCCCTGACATTGTGTATAAAGATGGAGTGCTTTGAATTGCTTAAAAGGCCCCTTGAGTGTGTAAATTGGCCTCTACAGCCAAAAAATGTTTGTAGGTATAGCTGGAATTGGAAGTCATATACATGTATACCACATATATATGTGGCTTTTTTGGGTGACGTTGAACTTGACGTCAGATGACATTGAGTGCTATATCTCAGTGTCACGTCCAACAAGAAATGTGTAAATTTCGTTTATAGACAAAAGACTTGTAGATAGACCTAGGCTTGTATTTGTATTTTGAACATACATGAATACAAGGTTATATGCTGCACACTTAATGATGACATTGAAGTTCACGAAGATGATTGGTTTATCTTAACGTCATATCTCACCTGTCCTGTTTCAACTAAAGTTGTCCGGTAACCTATCTTAGCCCTTGGGCTAATTTTTTTCTTATTGAATTTTTTTTTATGTCCAATTGGCGGCCATTTCAGTTCCGACACAATTTCAAACATTGAAAATAAATGTTTCAACTAGACTTGTACATGCTAGACCATTGTAATATGCATAAAGATAGTAGACCTTGAATCGTTGAAACTGTCTGAAATGTAGGCCCAAATGGCCCAAAATGGACCGAAATGCATAAATTGGCCACAGGAGACAGAACGCTTATATAGAGAGAGCTTAGGTTTGTATTATGTGCATACATGTATATGAAATCATGTGTGATGGGTCTCTTGGTGATCTTTAAACTGACCTCGGATGACCTTGAGTGGTGAAACTCAAGTCTCAAGGTCACATTTAACCTAAAACATGTTATTTGGCATCTGCAGACAAAACGCATTAAGATCTAGAGCGCTTAGAGCAGTTTATTTTGAACATTTAGAAAGTAATAATGTTGGATCTTTTAGCGACATTGAACCTGAACTCCCATGACGTTGAGTGGTAAATCCCAATGTTTCATTTTTCATGAACTATGAAAGTTGGCTTCTGCGGCGAGTGATTACAGATATATATCATGGATGTATTATGGGATTATAAGGAATCATATTTGATGACCTTGATCCTGACCTCAGACTTCCTTCAGTATTAAAGTTCAATAGCATGTTTGATCTAAGTTTACTGGTAAGCTACAACACCCTCGGTGATATGCTATTTTGTATTAAATCATGGTGCCACGAAATATATGAGATCATTTATCGTAGGAATAAATCGTTTATACGAGATGTTTTTTTTTACATGTCCTTTTAGGGCTTCCGTAGCCAAGGGGTCAGCATGCGGCATCAATATTGTTGCTTTAAACAGTTAAAAGTACCACTGCGCAACAGGTTGCGGTCAAAGGAATGAGCAATACATGTAATTGTGTTGTAAAAAAGACAAGAATATGAAGAGGACCCATTGGCGTGAGTGCGAGTTATTTAACGGAAACTTAGATTTATACATGTGTAGGGTAGACGTGGAATCAATACCCAGTATCAAGTATTCCGAGCAAACAAAACAGGGTCCGTTATCCAATCTCATAGTCCGGGGACAGAAAGTCATATCAGGCATACGAAGTGAGAGAAAACAAAAATGACAGGGAAACTCATGAACCCCCGTAAATGGCCATCAGGAGGTGAAATCAGGTGTTCCGGAAAGAGTGAGCATTTCCTGCCCCACTAGTGGCACCCGTCATGAATTCCCCAAAATTAACATGAAAACAGATCTAGTTGCATGGCAGACATGGATTTGCTGTATTTATCAACCAGATCATGATGACGTCCATAGAATTTCTTAAACGCAGCGATAAGTCTTGGTAAAACATATCCTTGTCGTAGCAGTTTAGAGACTAGCTGGGCACTTCGATAGACAAAGTCCTCATATTTGCAACTAGCTCTGGAATAGCGTATAAGTTGAGAAACAAACACACCATATGCCGGTGACATAGGAATGTTGCTGCTTAGAAAAGGGAAATTGACTATGGAAAAATTGAAATCATCACGTTTGTCATATAATCTAGTTGACAGGTTAGAATCATTATCAATCTCCAACCTCAGGTCTAGATAGTTGGAAAAATTAGCGGATTCTGTAGTATCCTTAATTTCAAGTTCCTTAGGATATATGACATCCAAATAATCACCAAACTTGGGATTATTTGAAATAGGGTATTTCAAATTTACTGCGTGCATGAAGTTTCAGGAAAGATCGGTATTGGTATCAAACCTGCATTATACCCCCTTTTGATCAAACGATAATTTCTAAATGTCAAAGAATATCGTGGCACGGCGATTATCAAGCTACCAACGGGAAAATTGACCATTAACATGGCATTCCTTGGGGCACACTGGGAAAGCACGAATCACATGAAGTAACCAAGTGATCTGTTCTTGTCATTTCACTGACTTGATTTCCCGGAGGAATATTACTACACGATACTAGTAACTCGGTCTAGCCTCAAACAACTCAGTACCTCTCCCAAACAGTACAGAATCGATATTATTATCACTTTCGTTAGGCTATGTTCGATATGATTTTATTTCACGAGATGAACACTGATTCTGGCACATGTATCGAACAATTTATACACTTTCTCGGCCAGGTTCTCTTGTGTTTACAGTTAAATTTAAGTACGAAATGGCCACGTCCATTTTCACTCGGGCCAATTCGGAAAACTTTCGGCGGCAAAATTTGTAAAATAGCTCATATTTTAGGGTATTTTTTTTTTGGTGGGGGGGGGGGGGAGGGTAGGGTGTCGAACGAACCATGTTTACCCAGGTTGCCGGGACCATGACACACAATCATGGACCAGCAGTGCACAGACCATTACATACAACCAACAGAGAACTAGCCCGAAACTGGCAAAATAACAGTTCAGGCCTGATTCGCCAATTTCTCGCTTCTCATCATTACTACGTGGAAGAGCTCTTACTATTTCTTCGAGTCCGTTTGGAGTCCAATTAGTCCGTGAGTAGAAATCAGTTTTATTTCGGAGGTCGGATTCATGTCTCTGGATGATGGTATTTACTTCAGTACAGGCTGTATAAGTGTTCGTTTAGCTGTGGAGCACAAAGGGAAATATACCGGTTTCCTCAGGAACATGACCCTTGACATAGAGTGTTGTGGGTGAACACTGCCCTCAGCATCCAATCAAAGTTGAGGGTTGTCCTGATCATACATACCCTTACATAAGGTGAGCACACATAATTATGGCAGTTGTTATCTTTGGTTTGTACAACATTAAACAAGAAAGCATCAGATATCAGTGAACAAACCGAGACCACAAATTCATATCATCCACTGACTTTAAAGTGACAGAAAGTAAAGTGACAGAAGGTGGATACGTAATAAAAACATACAGTTTCACACAAATATTTAGATGTCTTATTTATTTTGGAATTGGCGCCTTTTGATTGTCAACAATTGTGTATCACGTCCTTGAATCATAATTATGAGGACGGGGGAGGGGGGGGGGGGGCGGATGGGGTTCACACTTCTGTTTCGGTTTCGGATCTATGGATTCATGGATCAAACTCTCACATTTTTCATTTCCAAGATAAATACAATCACTCCTCCACTCAATAAATAATGACCGGCCCCTCGTTGCTAGTCATGTTCCGAACACTTTTCAACATTTATGGCCATTTTACGAAATTATCTAAGCTACGTACTACCGGCCGGGGTTTTCCGTAGTATGGCCCACCCGATTTATGGCCCATGGGCCATCTTTCGGTAAAAATAAAATTAAAAAAAATGGCCCATGGGCGATAATTCGGATTCATGGGCCCATGGGCCATCTTTCGGTAAAAAAAAATTCAAAAGATGGCCCATGGGCGATAATTCGGATTCGTTTTTTTATATTTCAAGACTTGATTTGTATAACGTATTTTCGATGAAAATGTATTAACGAACTCAAGCCAAGAAAATTAATATAGCAGTTATCGAATTTCAGCCTGGACTTACTGGAAAGAACCGCAACGCCAAACACAAATCCCTCCTATTTTTAGGGTACCGGACCTATGGTCCTATAACCTATTGGCATGGCGTTGCGTCCGTCGTCGTCGTCCACATATTTATCTTTTTAAATTTTTATTTAAAACATATTTATATTTCTAAAGTTTTGCACAAAAATGCTTGAAAACAATTCAACAATTCAAGGGCATCATATATGCCCATATGACGTGTATAAGTTTCGTTACCCTTGAATCGCTCTAAGTGGGTCATTTTGGCCCAAACTCGGCCCAAATGAGACTCTCCCATGTTAAATTCTCCTATGCTTTATAATGGGACCACATTATGTTTAATATCTTACTTAATAATGAGATTAGAGACTAGGAATCAATTGTGGACATATAGGAAATGATATATGCTGAATATTCTCGTGACCTTGAATTTGACCGTTGACCTCATTTTCGAGGTCACAGTACAAAATGGCTAATATCTCGTTTATTATCGACTTTACAGCTTAGGAATCCATAGTGGACATATAGGGAATGACATATGCTGAATATTCTCATGATTTTGAACTTGACCTTTGACCTGATTTTCAAGGTCAGATCACAAAATGGCTAATATCTCACTTATTATCGACTTTACAGCTTACTAATCAATTGTGCACATACTAGAAATGATATATGCTGAACATTCTCGTGACCTTGAATTTGACCTTTGATCTAAATTTGAAGGTCACAGGACAAAATGACTAATATCTCACTTATGATTGATTTTACAGCTTAGGAAACAATCATGAACATATAGAAATTGATATATGCTGAATATTGCCAGGACCTTGAATTCGACCTTTGACCTCATTTTCAAGGTCAAAGGACAAAATGGTTAATATCTTGCTCCTCTATTGACTTTTTAGCTTTGCTAATATCTCGTTTATTATCGACTTTACAGCTTAGGAATCCATAATGGACATATGGGGAATGACATATGCTGAATATTCTCATGATTTTGAAGTTGGCCTTTGACCTGATTTTCAAGGTCAGATCACAAAATGGCTAATATCTCACTTATTATCGACTTTACAGCTTACTAATCAATTGTGTACATACTAAAAATGATATGTGCTGAACATTCTCGTGACCTTGAATTGACCAATGAACTTTTTTCAAGGTCAAGGGGCAAAAGGCAAATCTAAAATAAATATATATTATCTGGTAACCTTTTTTAGCCCTTGGGCAAATTTTTTATATACTGCACGGGCACTGTCGACTTCGAGCGGCACATGACACATCTAGTCCAATAAGTTCCAGCGTTGCGTACGTTTCCAGCAATAACACATGTTTTGTAGACCTACATGTAATCTGAATAGGCTACTGAGAGTTTTAATGTTCTTGAAACGCGGATGTGCCACGTGCTGAGCTGTCATGCTGAGCAAACATCACGTATATGTGAAATTGATGCGGGTCGTGTTTCTTTGAAACACTCTAGGTAACAAAAACCAACAAAAACAGCAGGAATTAATTAAGTTATATAGTCACTGAAGATTTATTATAGACTTTAATCACTGGGAACAGAGACGGAGAACACCTGGAGAGCTGGCTGATGTCCACATGGTCCAGGGCATGGTTACTGGATGAGCTATGCACAGACACATACGGCCACGGCGTACCATGTGCATATACTAGTAGTCTAAGATAGAATGTTATTTTCACACACACCTTATACTCATGGCCCATTTATAGTATAACTTTATCAGTTCTTCACTTTTGATTCCCGGTTGCAGCCAAGAACTTTGGTAAGAAAATGGAAGACAGGGGCGGATCCAAGATGTTGCGTTGGTGGGGACTTGAGGGAAGACTGACAAAACATAGATCAAACTGAAACTCATAGTTAGAGTATCAATCTTTGAAAAAGAAAATGATACAGGCGGACGGACATAATATGCCAAAAGTTGCTCAGATCAGAGGACCAGGTTCGGTAAGCTGAAGTAAGACCAGAGGTACTGTAGCTTACCGGCTATCTAATCCGTCGAAGACAGGTCGATGCATATGAAGTTATCAATATGTAAAATCTCGATATATGCCTGTCACATCTATAGGCCTACATTATCGTCCAAATAGTGGGCTGTTCTGATAATTTTACACTGACTATGGGAAAAATTTGCTCAAGGTCTAAGAAAGGTTACCGAACAATATGCTTTATATTTTAGATATTAGCCATTTTGTCCCGTGACCCAGAAAATGAGGTCAAAGGTCAATTTCAAGGTCACGAGAATATTCAGCACATACCACGTCGTGTCCATAATTGATGCCAAAGCTGTAAAATCGATAATAAATGAGAAATTAGCCATTTGTGCTCTGACCTTGGAAATAAAGTCATAGTTCAAAGTCATGAGAATATTCAGCATATATCATTTTCTATATATCCACAAATGATTCCTAAGCTGTATAGTCGACAATAAGTGAGATATCAGCTATTTTGTCCTCTGACATTGAAAACGAGGTCATAGATCCAATTCAAGGTCAGAATACTCGGCTCATATCATTTGATATTTGTCTCCAATTGATTTCTAAGCTGTAAAGTCGATAATGGGCGAGTAGCCATTCTGTGCTCTGACCTTGAAAATGAGGTCAAAAGTCAAATTCAAGCTCACGTGATTATATTCAGCATATATGTCACTTCCTATATGTTCAAAATTGATAGTCATTTTGTCCTCCGAACTTGAAAATGAGGTCAAAGGTCAAATTCAAGGTCACGAGACTATCCAGCATAATATCGTTTCCATATATATGTCCACAGTTGATTTAATTTTGTCATGTGATCTTGAAAATGAGGTTGAAGGTCAAATTCAAGGTCACGAGAATATTCAGTATATAACATTTCCTATATGTCTACAATTTATTCGTAATCTCTAATCTCAACATTAAGTGAGATATTAGCAATAATGTTTCTCATTATGAAAAGTAGGAGAATTTAGCATGCGAAAGTCCCATTTGGGCCATGTTTAGGCCAAAATGGCCGACTTCGAGCGAGTCAAGGTCAACGAAACTTATACACATCACAGGGGCAAATATGCGGAGTGTCATGCATCAATAAGAAAAAAGTTTTTGAGAAACTTGAGGACATATAGGAATGATATTATGCTGAATCTTCTCGTGATCTTGAATTTGACCTTTGACCTTATTTTCATGGTCACAGGACAAAATGGCTAATATCTCGCTTGTTATCGACTTTACAGCTTAGGAATCATTTGTGAACATATAGGAAATGATATGTTCTGAATATTGTCGTGACCTTGAATTTGACCTTTGACCTAATTTTCAAGGTCACAGGACAAAATGGCTAATATCTCGCTTATTATCGACTTCACAGCTTGGGAATCAATCATGAACATATAGGAAATTATATATACAAATTATTCTCGAGACCTTGCATTTGACCTATGACCTAAATTTCAAGGTCACAATACAAAATGACTAATATCTCACTTATTATCGACTTTACAGCTTAGGAACCAATTGCGAACATAAAGGAAATGATATATGCTGAATATTCTCATGACCTTGAACTTGACCCATTTTCAAGGTCAGATCACAAAATGGCCAATATCTCACTTATTATCGACTTTACAGCTTAGGAATCAATTGTGGATATACTAGAAATGATATATGCTGAATATTCTCGTGATCTCGAAATGACCAATGACCTTATTTTCAAGGTCACGGGAAAAAAGGCAAATATCTAAAATATATATTGTCCGGTAACGTTTCTCAGGCCTTGGGCTAATTTTTCGTTTTACCTGGTTTAAATTTCAAGGGGGGAAGGGGGGGGGGGGTGTAGGATATTACAATTTCACCGCATATTAACATCGAATGAATTGACTGAATGATAATCTATGTGGTTTTGATCGGTGGATATTTTTCTGTGTGAGTTTCTGTATTTGGTCATCGAATGTTGATAAATGAACAATTTCGGAATTCCGTTATTTCAGCACATAAAGAATATAACAATCCATATAAACAAATATTTATTAAAAACTGTTGCATGATTCATGATCATGCATAATGGACTAGACTCAGAAAGTATTGCAACTTCAACAACAATCATTCAACGACAATTGTACAACAATTAAACCAGACAAAAACCCGGTACACACACAGATATAAATTATTTTTACACTTGAATCTCAAATATCTCAATATTCTTATCTGTCTCTCACAATAGGTTGCAGTGAAGCAAAAGAGTTCTATAGAAGACCATGAAAATGACTGCGGCTGTGTTGAGGTTGTCCAGGTGGCGGGAGTAGGCGATAGAGGGGACACTGGCCTCGATCCAGCGGTCAATGTGATCTTCGAGCAGGGAGAGAGACACAGGGCCGATCTCCAGGGTCCGTTGGTGAAACTCGTGAGGGCTGTACCGCCAACCTGCCGAGTGGGGGTAGAGTGTCACATACAAATTAGAGCATTCCATATTAATATGGATGGGCGAATTTGACATTTTTGGTATCATAATGCACCTATGAATGTTTTGAACGTTATGACTATACCATAATGCAACCTTTGAACGTGAAGGCGTATGATCATAATGCACTCATTAATATTTTGAGCAATATGACGTAATATAATACACCAAAAGATGTTTGCAAATGAACAAAATCGAACTTAATGCACTCATAAATATTTTGAGTGTTGCTATATTTGGTCTAACCATGTCTCGTAATTATCACTTATTTGACTGATTCATGAGCTGGTTCTGGAATGAATGCAAAATTCGAGGTATCCCAGGGCTTAGACGTGAGTGAGATGACCTAAAGCAGATCGAGAAATGTAATAAACCAATGTACGAATGAGCTTTCTGTATAGACATTTGAATAAATAGTTAATCAAAATATAAAACTATGAACGCCTGGAGGTGCAAGAAGTGATTCCAAGGCATCATGATTAATATTAGGATCGTTCCTAATATTTTGATGTGTTGAGTCACAACATAAATACCACTTATGAGTGTTAACACTCAGCAAAGAATTGCATCATATATGAATATTCAAAATTTTCTAAATGTGGCTAAATTTAGAATTTTCTCAATTCTAAAAGTAAAATGATCAGAGAATATGTTGAAAAAATATTTGATTCAGTAGTTTGCCTCCAAGGCAGCATGATTTATTTTAGGATCGTTCCTAATAATTTGATGTGTACAGTAACAACATGAATAACACTTATGAGTGTTAACACTCAGCAAAGAATTACATCATCTGTGAATAATATTATTCAAAATTTTCGAAATGTGGCTATAGGTAAAATTATCAGAGAATAGGTTAAAAAATTTGTTTTTTTGCAGCCATATATTTTTTGGTGAATTGGTTTGACCCTATGTCTACTTTATCATAAATTTTGAGTGCCATTTATAAATCTTCATTTGTCTTAATCCAGCTGGCATTAGTAACCTATACTATTTGTTCCAACTCATCTGGTAATTTTACGACATGGACAAAACCTGGACATACCTAGTCGGTTGATCGCCCGAGACCGTAATTCCCTGAGTTTAAGCTCGCCTATTTTGTATGCGCACGCCTGTCCGGGCCACGTTATATATCGGTCAACTTCCTTCTCCAACTGCGCATGCGTCATGAACGTATTGTTGGCCAAAAACTCGATAGCTTCTCCTCGACTCCAGCTGTGGTTCAGGTGAAAAATGAACACAAAAATGACTCTGGAGAGCCTAATTAACGAATGCATATAAAATGGGTGGGTGTGGTATGTGCAGAACACTGAATCAATTTGAAATTTGGATTAAAAGAAAGAAAGAAAAAGAAAGAAATGAAATTACATTCACGAGAACAATCTCAATATTTTGGCATGAGTCTACTTTCAGCATACACAGCATGGTTTATAATCTGTAACCTAATTTGTCTATCATGACAGACTGTAGATATGCCAACACTGTATAATACAGTGTATTATGTATAAATAATATATTACCAACCCCAAAACGTGAATACCGGTATCAACAACCAGGCGACCAGCTCGAAAGATCTCCATCGTGTACCGCCCGAACCTGTACATTACAGTACATGGGTGAGTGGGTGATTTGAATACTAGTAGTGTATACAGGGGTGATGCCTGGGGTAGTGCTTGAGTACAAAACATTTGGTGATAACTTATCACGAGCAATACGTGGGTAAAATTATGGGTAAATGTGAAAAAGTACAGATGTGGTATGGATGTGATGGGCCTTACAGTTGAACACGTCCATGAAACGTGTCCACGTTCACTCAGAGATCCAGGAATTAATGTGTACATGTATAAGGTTAGACAATTACAACCCACGAACAATTAATAAACAGACGAACGGCATTCAAACATATTGCACACACAGCCATAGTCAAAGTAGTGAGATATATACTATTGGGTAATACAGTATATTAACATTAATTATGGAGTTAACACAATATAAGTTTTAATTTCTGGTACTTTTTCTGTGATTGTGAACAGCTTAACAAAAATAACTCCTTTTTCACAGTATGGGAACTTTTTATGGGCAATTTTTGTACATTCGATGCTCGAACTATACCTTGTTGCAGACGACCAGTAACTAGAGACGCCAGAAGTGCGCAAAATACGTTAAACGGTTAGCTGTTTCAAAGTTAGATGGGTATGGGAGCCAACTGGATCGAAACGAGTGTCAAACATTGTTTTCATAAAAGTGTCCCGGTCAGTCTGCTGTCCCGCTCAAACTGAATGTACCCTATGTGTTGTTTTCATAACACGTGTACACACTACTATATGTTAGTATGGTAATCAATAAAATCCATAATTTTATTTGATTCTTGCTGGCGACTTGAGGTACATTACCAGTGGTATACCGGATTATTTACATAGACATGGTGACGGTATTTCACAGTTGTCAGTGTCTACTCACAGCTCATACGGATCATCAAACAGTCCCATTTCCTCTCCCAGAAACTCCGCATAGAGAGCCCAGCCCTGGGGGAAAGGAGGGAAGCCGAGTCACATAACTAAACAGATATTATACACGCATATCATTTCGAGCAAGTAACATTCGAATACGACACCACCGGACCATTTGTGCATGTGTATATACCTGTTTATACAACATGCCTGGTTCACTCCTTGGCGGGTGGGTCCTGTTAACCTACCTCAACATAGGCGGAGTAGAAGGGGAGGTGGAACGGCACTGCATACCGTTTGTTGTACCAATTATGTTTTCGGAAAGTCGGGAGTGCTTGATTTCTAGCAACTGACTTCTAGAACAAATCGAGTCAAAACATCCAATAAAGCAAATTACCGTGTTTCAATTGGTCCGAACATGGCACTCACATTTTCACATTATTCTTCATCTTCACTGTCAATCACTACTAGATCTTTACTGATGACGTTATGATCTGACATTGACAATTAATGGAAATGGAATTAATGGAAAACTCTAGTGATGTTTGCTCCTAAAGTATTCATGGATGTATTATTGTATCTATTGTAATCGTATCGAATAATTTTTTTTATGATGGTCGAAGATCCAATAAAAATTTCCGAGGCAAAAATCACCGACCGGTTTCCTTTGAACTTGATTTTACACGTAAGTCCTATATGGTATATCACCTGCAGATGGTGGCCTGGTAATGCCTCGTGGAGACACAGGGTTAGGGCGGTGAACTCTGGTCTAAACATGATAGAGGAGAGAGGGTGTGAGTGAAAGAGGGAGAGCAAGGGAGAGAGTGAGAGTGTGAGAAAGATATAGAATGACTTCGGAATGTTTCCTGGAGGCCGTTTATGCAATGTAAACTTCATGCTTATTTAGAGTTTTCCTATCGCACTATACACACGTGGCAGAACACCATATCTATGTAGTATTTACTATAATTATAGACGTTGATTCGAGGGCCCATGTAGGCCTACAGCATTGACGAAGAAAGACTCACTTAGTTTGGGGGTGGAAAGTGTTGATTACCATCCAGCCGTTAGTGTAGTAAGCATCCAGACCGTCATGGGTCATTGACCTCACCCTGGGAATGAGAGCCGCAGTACAGTACAAAGTGCAACATTGTCCAATGTTATGATTATAAATGACAGACAGGGGTGGATACAGGGAGGGGGGGGGGGGTGGGTGGGCTTGCGACATCAATCCTGAATCCGCCCGCTGCTGACAAGCTTACTTCACGATACGTCGTTTTCACTCGACGTGAAGGCCTTCACTTGGCGCTCCTCTTGAACCCCCCCCCCCCCCCCCCCCCCACTGGATCCGCCCCTGGTCTGACCACGTTGACTTTATACTTACGACACATTAGGGACGGAAGACATGTCGGCAAACAACAGCGGTAGTCTGGGTTGGATCCGCTTGTAGACAATATTCTTATACTTCTCCAGCAAATCGATCTGGAAATGCCAGGATTACGGTCGGACATCAGCTCATTAAGTATTTATTAATGAATCTGGATTTTTTTTTCATTTATCACTGATTAAACTATCGATGAAGAAATTATTGAACTCTCACCTAAGGAGTGCTTTCGTTTACCGGGTTATAATTTGCGTATTTTTAATTTTTGTGTGGAATTTTTAACACTAACATATATCTGACCTAGCCCGAAACGACCATATTGGTACATTCTCTATTATGCCACCTCTGTCACCTATATGCGTATTATTCCATAATAGTGTTTTGCATCGAATACAAACAGAGAAGACATTGAGATCGAGTTCAAAGTCACATTACAGGCTCACCACATATGACTTAGGTATGTACTTAGTCCTTGTTTGGAGGTACAATATAGGATCTTTTTGTGTTTAACGTCAAGAATAAGCCAGTTTTACAAAGTGAACAACTCCAAACCGATCCAGCTTCGAGTGATACAAATAATGACGTTGAATAACAGGAATTACCATTAGTATGAATTACCATTAGACAGATTATGCGGAAAACATCCCGAAATGGCCCACAAAACTGGCCCAAATGGTATTGCTTATGAGTTGGAATAATTAACGTTTGCCCATACATGTACGTACACGAGTACATATATGGCGACTATATGGTAGGCCTATGTGTGTGTTTTTTACCCCTGTATATATATCAAAACATTGTTAAAACCACATCGTTCAGTGTTTGAGTTTCTATTGTGTAATAATGCTGTAAGATCGAGTTAGTTAAGATGTAATGACGCAGTGAACTTGAAACTATCGTCAGCTCGGGCACTCGGGGAGAAAAATAAGACTACAAACCTGGCTATGATCGTAAAACTTTGGGTCGGATCTCAGGTATCTAAAGAAAGATTTGAAGTCCCCATTGTGGTCCAACCACCGCATCAGCTGTGACAGAGATCCGACAATAGCGACTCGTGTTATCAAAGAAATACATTCAAAAATATAATTTTACTTGGATTTCTGATCGGGTACCCACTTTCTCCATTTCAATGCGAATTCGACCCATTTCCATTAGGCCAATCTGGTGCACCTCCTCTGCTGTCATGTTGACGGAGAGGTGCCATTTCAAGACATTACGGTAATACTGCTTCCCGTTATCAAGTGAACCCACTCCTACTTCCGGTCTCGTGAATGGAATGTACCTCTAGAAGGGGACGAAAACAACGTCGATAATATCATGCAACTGTGAGCTAAAGACACCCAATTTTATAACTTTTGTGTGAGTGGTGTAAACTGGAACCAAATACGCTGGTGACTTATAGGCCTACTCGCATAGGTACCATGTAGATAATCCTCAACAATAAGATATATTAACCCAAGGACGTTTTACCTTCTGGACGTAATCACGCAGTCGTCTGTAGGACGGCTGCACCTTGGACTCTATGACACTGACACCCTGTCTTCTCAGGGCCATTCTAAGGAAATAATGCTAATCTTTTATACAACTGAATGGCGAATAGAGACAAGAGACAAACTATCTGCCTGTCTTTGAGATCCTAAGTAGGCTTATACGTCATATATATAGTCACTGGTTTATTTGGTAATTGTTGACTTATAGCTACTCGTTAATTGTGTGTAATGCAACTGCATTTCTTCGCAATTGTAAATAAATATTTCTGATAGCCAGGTACCTCGTTGAAGCGTCTGCGGCTAGGATGTCTAGATTGTAGTCGTATGGTATATAGAAGGGCGTACTATGTGGGGGCACGTCCGAAATGTTCGATATTTCGTCCAATACACCACGCTATTGGGGGTAGAATATGATACATTTTTCACGGGAATATCAATGAATGAATAAATTTTCTGTCCATGTGAATCAATATGGATTCATTACTAATATCTACTTTCATTCGGTTACGTTTTTCTTAAAGTTCTTTTTTCCAGCTTACCAGAGACACAATGTGGTTAGTTTTTCTACTAGACACAGCTCGTTCTAAAAGTTGCACAATTTCTTCTATCTGAAGAAAAAAAATATATACCTGTTTCAATATTTCACATCAGGCACACTGCTGGAATTGCCGATGGATATGTACATGTATGTACATATCCATGGACAATTCCAGACAAAAATACATACAATTAAATAATAATCACCGAATACAAACTACCAAGTTCACGAGAGACAAAGTTCTGTAACAGTCTTCATTCATTGCAAAATGTTGGATGACCATGATCGATGTGCCGAATGTCAAATACAGCATGATTTTGTTTGGTAATAAAATACTTCTTTACTTAACAACGCCGCTTGATGGACTGGTGCAGTTTCACGTTTTATACAAAAGAACTCTGGTGTTGTAATCTGTAAATGTTGAAATTTTGAAAATTGTTTGTGGATATCCTGCTTATCGTTTTGCTGAGATTTTCAAGAATGTAAACCCCGAGATAGTCTATTTACCTGATTAGGTATGGTGTTGAGTCTTTGGTAGTACTTGTCATAGTCCGCTATAGAGTTGTATTTCGCGTTGACAATCCAACTGAATGACTTGTGTACGCCTTCCATGAAGTTCAAGGGATTTAATGCCCCGTAACTGAAAGAAGCAATGTCTAAGATGTACTGCTAAATTAAATAATCCGGACAGTTGAACATCAGCCATTCATTAATTGAAAGTGCATATTCGTTGATATCATCATACCAACTGAACTATATTCAGATACCATCTAATACCATGTAATAGAATTATGCAGTTCACAAGTCGGACTACTGTTACAATTATTCGTTGCCATACACTATGGGCATTGAATCCTTGATGGTAGAGTCGCAAAAAAACCCACTCAAAATAAATACTTACGACAATTTGGATTTTATTCTATTTTTTTTAATAATATTTTAAAAAATCAGAAAATATTTTATTTCATATCCTAACATTTCAGTTTTCCGAATGTGAGCCGGTTTTTTTTTCTTACATTAAATATTGTATCTCTTATGCTAGGTTGCATATATGGTTAGCCATGTAGCGCGACGTAAGTTGAAAGTGAAAACAGATAGGCTCCTCCTTAAAAAATTAATTTTTCGTGCACGCTGGTTCGTATACAGCGATGACCTACTCTCTCCACTGGTAGCCGTGTACGTAGGTGCGTAGCTGGTCCGCCAATACGTGATATGTCAGCCTGTCTTTGTCAGCCAGGGCAGAAATATTCACAAACTCTAATTGCTGTAATAACTGTCGGCAAAACTCCTGACAGCGATAAAAAGAAATTATAATCATGGAATGTAAAAAATGTTAACATCGAAAAATATTGGAATAAGAAATTATAAATTTGTGTATATTCTTATTCATTGCATCATCACTTTTTTTTCATTATCTTACTCATTGATTTTTAAAATTTGAGTATGTGACATTTCCACAACCCAAAAAAGTATCGTGCGAAATCGCAAGCATTATCAGTTGAATTGACACACACAGCTCGCTGTGACATGGTCCCGTAATCATAGCTCTCCAATCTGTCATCGTAACCATGGAAACCCTCACTGGTCGCGACTTCCGGAAACTCCCTCAGTTTCCACTGCCAGAACTGGTCGGTCACGTGACGCAGGGTCGGGTCACGTGGTTCGGCATTCCCTTCCGGGCCTAATATATGGGGTAGGTATTTTATTCATAGTTTGCTTCCATTTGCATAATCATTTGTCAAGTGGCAAAAAAAAAAATCGACAAATGAGACATGGGGAGAAAACCCTACATACCTTTTCCATGACCAGGTAGCCATGACAACAGAAACAGGAAGCACGTCAGAGGTGCAGCCATGGATCCGGAAACAGTCATCGTGAGACCAATCGTGACGTCACCTTAAATTACCAAATATCCGATATGAGGAATTGAAGTTGAAGAATTCCTGAAAACGGTATTGTTGCGATTATGGACATTACTACATGTATACTTCATGCAAAAGTTAGGCGCTCTCAGCTCCCAGTCTACATGCTTCTCATCCACTTATTGAACCACGGAACCTCGACAATGGCAACTCACAGTTTCCTTGTGAAGAAAGAAAAGAGGCTACACTTTTGGTGCTGCCAAGTAATATTACACTTGGAGACCACCAAAACATTGAGAAAATGGTAACTTTGACTTTATGGACCGAGCGGATTCTCAGAGGCGTTTTAAAGGACAATCACTTGTACATTATGTATGGCTTCCAAGACAGTTGAGCGGGCCCCACACCCAATTACTAGATAGAAGCCCCAAAATACCTCACCAGTTCCCATGAGATCTTACCGGGCCGCTCAATAGAAAAAAAAGATTAAAAATTTCCGGTGTCAAATCTCATCACGGAATTTTTGACAGCCTATTCCTTGAATATCCAAAACATCGTTAACGTCCATCGGTTGGTAGGTTTCCCAAATCTCACTAGTACATCATCGGCACTTCATCGCTTATCATCCATTCCCAACCCCGCGCCGTGTGCACTATCAGTAAGACAGTAAAACGCTCAAATTTGGTGCAGAAAATATTCCGAGCAAAACTACCTCGCTCGGAATTTAGGGGACTCCGACCTGAAGCCCGAACTGTACTAGGATGCTTGTAGGCTGGTGTCGGAAAATCACTACTTTTTTGCTAGTTACGTTTCGGTATGCACTCAGGAAATCACACCACTAAAATGACTACCAATGTCCCGTGCACTGATATAGGCCTACCCATAAGAATGATATCTTTTCGTGGAAGCTGGCATACCATTTTAGATTCCAGAGTCTGAATTTTAGATTTCTGAGTGATTTCCAATACACGGCAGACTTTTGTTTCGCTACGTGAAGAAAGAGATGCCTTTCAACAAAATGAGATACGTACACCAATTCAATGCCTCGATGCCCCTATGTGCGACCCAGTGGTGATACCACCCCTCCCCCTCCCCGAGCCAAATGAGTTGTATTAATGTTTATATTTCATAAAACAAATTAGGCTGAAATGAGCTTTCAAGAAATCACATACAGGGTATGTCACAACTATTAGTGACCCTGAACTTGACCGTAGGTGAACTTGACCTTGAGTGTTCGACATGTAAGTTATGTCTACCAGAGTAAAAACCATTTGGGGGCGAAGCTCTTGAGAATACAGCTCATGTTTGTATCATGAACATAATCGGGATTTATATAATGTGTAGTAGTTGAAGTTATTTATAGTAATTTATTCCCAAACTATACAGAGGAGAATATCAGTGAATGGAATCCTGTACAAGAGAAAAATGACGAATCATGGAATTGTCTTCTGTGGTGCCAGACCCCACGCTTATCTCGTTTGGCGTCAGGGGCAATAGGTGCCCAGAATAATCCTCTTTCAAACCCCTAAATCGGCTCAGCACTAGAATGCTTCTGATTGTTTTGTGCCCGTCATAAAATTTCTAACTTACGGTGCTAGTTAAAATCTTACTGAAGTCAGAATGAAAGTTTTCATGTTTTGTTTGATAGTGTGTAAGTGTGATTAGTCATTGTGCAATATTTTTACACGTTCTCGAGATATTATCAATTTTGTTTCGAATTTTCGTGATTTTTGTACTGAAAAATTAGAACTCGACCATTAGCTATTATCACGCTGTAACACGAGTTAATTGCTTTAATCAGCTACTTTTAGTTTTAGAGCATTTTTCCTGACTAACATGTACCTGAGCACGTTACTGAAAATAATATCATATGATTCCCTACAATATAAAATATATCATACTCATATGATGTGTTCACGGTCACCATGGCAACAATACTCTATATATGGTGTGTTTGGTATGGGCGTTATTTATTTTGAAACTAATTACCTTATATTTTAGGTCAAACTGATAGAGATTTTAACATGCTGTAAACACTATAATAATCCATGAGATTCACTCTATCATGCTTCAAAACAAAGAATCCTGATTTTATTTGGACTTTATGTTTCGGTTGACTTCCAGAAGGTCATGTCACTAAAATGGCAGTATCCTGTGGACTGATATAGGGAAATATACACTTTTTTTGTTTGTTGTTGTTGTAACTGGCGTACCACGACAGATTCCAAAGTCTGGAAATGCAAACTTTTGTGATAATGATAAACTACCGACAAGAGCAAGTAGGATACTTAGAAGAATGACTGAACAAAAAAAACACATCTGGTAAGAGGCTCCAACTGTTGCCAAATATTCTGAAAAAGCGGTATGGAATTGCCATTTTCCGAAAGTGACCATCAAAAACAATTATAATTGCCACCCGTGATCCATTGAGTGTTAGTAAAATGTTCTGGCAGGCAGCTCACTCTTGAACACATGAACTTGAACTGCGGCCAAAGCTCATCTTTCTTGGTACTCTCCAGGATCAAACATTGTTGACCCGTGGTTTGAGTTGTGACAGATCATTCAATTTCGCTTTCTCGTTTTATTTGGGGTGAAACATTCATTCTCACATAGGAACAGACAAGTTTAATGACTAAACCCGGTACATTTCAAACACCTATCTACTTTTCCTCATCAGCTATTGAAATATCTAAAAAAAATAAAGCTACCTCTCAAAGCTGCCAATATGTCGTCAAGTGGTCTGTTAACAGGTCAGCTTCACAGACTTTGTGACTGCTGGTGTGTGTGAATGATCACCAGAGTCGATGAGTGACTCTGAAACTTGTTCCAGATTTACACACGCTCCCTCTGCCGCTTGCTCATGGAAAAACACTCCTAGGACTATGGCTCATTCTTTACATCTTGGCTCGTGAAGTATCCCGCCATCTTTCTCCAATTGTTGTCTTTCCGCGCCACCGAGACGAGAGCAGACGATAAACAAACTTCCGGTTGGAACAGCATCAAACTGCCGGTCGAATCGTAATCAGACTCGGCAGTGATAACCAGCTACATTTCCAACAGGAATAGTTGTGGGGTAGAGTTGCTATGTTTTGACACCGGTGCTTGCAAACAAGCAAATCATTGCCAATCAACGCCACTGCTTTCACTACACCGTCAGGTGCAATAGATTCATGGAGAATTTCCAGCAGTTTCCAATATTTTTGAGACTTGTATTTTGCTATACATGTAGGGAAGGAAGGTGATACATCCACGTGTAACCAGAATATTGAAGGTTTACCTTCTGGGAGATGGAAGCCGTGTCCCAATACTACAAGCAAACTGAGCCGAATTAAACCTACTAAAGTAGACAAGATGTTGAAACGCAACTCCAATGGTCAAAAGGCAACCATGCAGAGGAGAAATGACAGGACTCTGAATCGACATTCCAATAATTTGCTTGAGGTACAGATTTTGGCCCTATAGCTCAATGGAATACACAGACGAACATGTACTTCAACAAAATCATTCCTTGGTATGGCCAAATCAGACATTTTCCACCGGTACTTCCATCAGCGTCAGATCATTCAATTATGTTTTCTTGTTTTGTTCGGGGTGAAACACTCATTCTCACATATGAACAGAAACTTTTAATGCCAAAACCTGGTACTTTTCAAACATTTCTCGATTGCTACTTTTTCTTATCAGCCAACGAAAGATTAGGAAAAATATAAACAGCTAGACAGCTAAAACGATCAAGATATGTCACCAAGTGGTCTATTAACGAGTTTGCTTCGAGAGAGCCTTTACGGACCCGGGCCTGCTGGTGTCTGAAGGATCACCAGAGTCGACGAGTGAGTCAGCAACTTGTTTAGGATATACACATCGCTCCCTCTGTCTGTTGTTCATGGAACAACACTCCTAGTTTAGGATCACGACTCATTGTTTACATCTTGGAACGTGAAGACTCCCGCCATCTTTTCAATTGTTGTTTTTTCGCGCCACCGAGACGAGAGCAGACGATGATCAGGTGATAGAGAGCTACATTTCCAACAACAATAGTTGTGGAGTAGACTTGTTATGTTTTGACACAGTGCTTGCAAACAACAAATTGATTGCCAATTAACGTCACTGCATTCACTACACACATCAGGTGCAATAGATTTACGGAGAATTTGGCATGGGATTTCCAATACACTGCAGATTGCTGTTTCGCGATATGTAAAAGAGATACACTTCAACAACATAACTTAATATCGACAACAATCCAGTGCACTGTAACATCTAAGTTCAGAAAACTTGAACATAAGTGTAATAAGAATATCGGTATTTGTGTGGTGCATCTTTTGGTGACCTTTAGCATCAGATAAGCTTGATAAATAAATTTATTGTTTTAACAACTATACCTCGATTGCTCGGAATTTAACTTCCCTAACAACGTTGCCTGAATGCTTGAAATAATATATTTATTAATAGATTATTTTTACCATGAACATTATTAATTTATATCAAATACTACCCTATACGTGGCTTTATTAGGTTACTGGTCCTTTGGTCCGGTAACCCATTGTGACCTGGCATTGCGTCCGTCGTCCGTCCCTCGTACGTCTGTCATTCACATTTTATCTTCACAAGTGTCGTCCACAAGTTGGTTTTAGATGAAAAAAAAATACCAAGCCTCTTTTGGACTTTGACAGCCATTTTTTTTCAAAAACTGTTCAGACAGTTTTGAGATCCTTGTTTCAAAGATTTTTTCAGGTGAAAAAAAAGTTATATTTCGAAATTTTTTTTGGACTTTTTCGGCATTTTTTTTTCATTTATAATGGGAGTTGCCGCAATTGTACTCCTAGAACGCCTCATTTTGGGGTAAAAAATGCCCAATTTTGGACTTCGATGGTCATTTTCTCAAAAAAATTTTCAGACATTTTCAATTCAAAAGATTCTGCTGAAGTACCTTTATTATTGTTCACGTTCAATGTACGGCGAAACTTTCATTCATATTCTGTTCACGCTCACAATATGAACGAATTGCTACTAACATCTGGATCAGGAGCCCAACCTGACTGAACACCATGACACCTATTATAACAGACTGGATCCAGGCATCACATCAGACAATGTAGACTGGTATGATGCATCTCTCCATATGTTTGGGATAATATCCCTGCAAGCAAATATACCCCACAGAGGCAAACCTGGCTTTAGCTCTCTCATCAGTTTGTTGTCCATACATGTAACCAACATTAATTGATGTCACCACATTGTAACTATCAGAAGATTGTCCACGTTTCGTATCTAAATCGCATTTATACATTGAATGCGTTATCCTTGGAAACACTGAAATCCCGGTGAAAATTTGCGTTTCTTCACCATAAAGCCCACGTCATGAACGGGCACTCGTAAGTTATTAAGAGGAAAGGACACCTGAATGAACGGGCACCAGTAAGTTATCCATCGACTTTTGGAATGATTTTGCGACCTTGTTTCAATTCTTGCATGCATAAAAATATTACATAGAGGAGCTGTACTCAAGTTCAACACAAAACCTGATATGATTTTCGGCCATAACTTCATCAAATTTCATGTTTCTATTTGGCACAAAACCATACTTTTTCAGAATTCTATCTTGAAATTGAAAAAAGTTGGCAATCTACCCCATGTTAAATGTTGGACACAAATCAGATCACAGGAATCCAAGCAAGTTCAGGGTTTTCATGATCTTTATTCCGCTAAGAAATGTAATACGAGGAAATCTTTAGCAGCTAGAATCATAGAAGTGTATTATAATAAAATATCATTTTTATTTCACCAAGTACCGTGCAATGCGAGAATTGAACAATATGCCAAATTCGGTTCAGACTCGCAAATGTCATGTTTGATGTGAAATTTATCATTGGAGTAGATTGCGAACTTTCAAAAGTGTCAAGAGAGAAATCTGAAATTTGGTGAAAAAAAAACGGTTTATGCCAAATGGAAACAAACAAAATTTCAAATCGAACCGACCATCCTGATCGAAGTTATGGCCAAAAATCATATGAGGTTTCGTGTTGAACTTCACTCTAGTTGGTTTCAGATAGCAAACTACTGGCTTAAAAACACAATCGCTTTTTCTGCATTTTCAAACCGCAAAATAATGATGAACCATTAATTTGCATTTGTTCATCTAATGTGCATTTTAAAATTGTATTAAATATGTTTAATTCTACTACATGAGTGGTAGAATCACTCACCTTTTTTTCAATAAACCACGCTTGGATCCAGCATATCCACACCATTTACATTTCTGTTACAAACAGTACTCCATATAATTGAAACAGCCTCGAGTTGTTTTCTATGACATAATTTTCTCTGGAGAATACCCCTCTGTCCCCTGAGCACATTTGAAGGAATCAATATTTGTATCTAGAAGCGACAAAATTCACCATTGTGGTGTTATTGATCAATTTCTAAGCAATACTACTCCACAATTGTGGACGACGTCGAATATTCCCAAGCTTGTTTTAGTTACCAATAACCAGCCAGTGCTCATGTTCGTGAATGGTTGCATGTTCCGAGCCTCTCAAAGTCAGAGGAATCACTTGCGCCTCGAGTCTTTAAATCGCTACAAAATTAACCAGGCCAGGGACTCCTCGAGGAATTACTGAGCGCTGATTGGCTAATTATGGACAGTAACACAAACAAACCCTTCCTTGTATGATCTGGAACAGTTTTGAATAGTTACTTCACATTCTTTCACCTGTCTGGAGCCAAAGTGCACAGCAAGGGCATCAAGAGGATACTAGAAATAACTTCCAATCGAAGATTGCAAAAACATCGGGAACTAGGTGATGAAAGCATTGAATCATGCACAAGCAACGAGGCTCATTTGTGGTGGTAGAGAGATAAATGTATTTGAGATCCTGAGGAAAGGCATTTGTAGGCATGCCTTTATTCGGTTGTGTAATGCTTAAGTTTTAAACCCACTGAAGTTCCCGAGAATACTGAAACTGCAAAATACGTCTGAATTTCAGAAAGGCTGATATCTTCTTGAATATGACCTGGTAGTCTTAAAATATAGACATGATTTAATGGAGCAAACACTTCAGAAGGCAGTTTCATCGAATTGCATAGTTGTAGTTCAAATGTAGTTCTTTGTTCTATTGACCATGCCACATCAAAATAACAGCGTCCCTCGATCGATTCATATTCGAAATGATCCATGGAATCGAGTGAAAGAGTGATCTTCTGATCCAGAATAAAAACAGGTTTGAGTTTAAATGTTTCAGGACTGCAGTGTGCAAAAATGGACGAGATTGCTGATCAAGCCAGAGAGATATGCATCTGAGAGATGGCTGCATGCGTCGTACAGGCGTATGTACCAACATTGTTTTATTTTTGGATACTCAGTGTAGACCAGGAACCAAATATAGTGTAGGAACCAACAGGGGTCGTCCCATTCTGTATAGTTGATGGTTCAATCAAATCAAAGTATTATTCACAAATGCTGCGCGCCGGTCCCCTTTTCTAATATTCATCTTCAGTTTCTATTTAATATGAAGGGCAGGCCTATTGGGATATATACATGTCAAATATGCAAATGGCTCTGGTTGTCTCCCTCAGCAACATTATCTCATCTCCCCACATCATTACAAAATCAAAATAACAGAAATCAGTCTGGGGTAGGGTGTGAAAAAGAAAAGGAAAATAATGAAAAATAAAGAAAAATAGGAAAATTTGAATGCAAACATTTTCATATACATAACTATATGTACTTGTGCGTACAAGTTGATTTTTGTGAATGTACTGCTCATATGTCACAATGGGAATGAATAGAATTATGTACATCCGCAGGAAAGTGTAAAAAAGAACCTCTGGATAACGTTTGGGATTTTCCTGAGTAAAAGAAAATGCTGATTCATACAAATAAATGGGTAATTAGGAAATGTTTATAGTTATTTGAAAACAATTAATAATCAGTTGATCAAATAGAAATTATCATTGCTTGAAGTGGACCTACATAATTTTTGCTTACACAATTTACCACTTCTTTTATCTGAACACTCTACTCATTCCGTGAATGAATGTAACAAAGAATGAGGCCGAGTATTCCTGGTGTAGATCACGGGTCCTGCAGGGGGTTTGACCCCGCCGAGTCTAGCGTGGAAACGGAAAACATTTGCCCGCTCAACTTTCACCCCGGCAGGCAAATTGATAGCCAAATTTCATACATTACACCTGTACGGACTTCCCGCTGGTTCGGGATCAGAAGTTGCGTTCCTCGGGATAAATAACTGTTTCTCTCGGCACCTATTCCCTAATGCCGTGCGCTGGTCGGATGATTGGCCAGATATTTACCGCTGGCAAAGAAATAAACAGACCGCTTCACGTTCCCGCAGTTCTTTGGTCCACGTGCCCTGATCAAAAACACATTTCCCGCCAAAATTAAAGCCAGACGACAGACACGTCAGTGCGTTCGATATGAACATGCTGGTTGTCATGGCAACATCTTCATTATCTGAATCACCTCCTGAAACATTGAGATGCATGTGTGAGGGACCTATCAGCATGCGTGTACATCACGAAAGTTTGAACAAAGGTTGATAGATTTGTATCGGTGTTTAATCGAATGTAGGCCTAGATGTGCACTTTATTTCAACTTCAAGTATTTGAATGTATTCTCATTCCGGGTCTATATAGTTGATATATTCTTTGTTACATTCAACAAAATTTAACAATTTGTTTATCTGCAACTTGATTATCGAACCACAAGATGCTGAGGCCTACTTACTGACAAATGAAGACATCACGAAATGAAGACCCATCCACCCACGAGTACCATCAATAGTTTGGTATCACCCGTCTGTCGGTGGACAGCCACAGGCCTCGCTGTGGGGTTCTTGTTCAAATGCACCTCGTATTTCCCTCGCATAGAAAATTTCAATATGATGTTACTAGAAAATGCACTGAATACTCAATTATCCGTTTTGTGCCTCCACTGAAACAAATGGTATTTTTTATCGTGGTTCCAAATACTAGCATACTAGTATGATGTTTTTCCTGTTCAATTCCAGATTCGGCTTAATTACTCAAGATACACAGAATCGGGATCTGTGAACCATTAATACGCAATGCAGGATTGAGCATTGTTCCATGCATTCAAAGCCTGTTACTGCCATCAGAAGAGATCTTATCACCGAGCTGGTCTGGCCAGAATATCCCACACCCTAAAAACGCCTGTGGCGCAGGTATCGTATAACAGCAGTGTGATTAAATAAGGCGTCAGTGCGCGCTTACATATGAAATTTACTTCAGTAACGGAGGGCCTATCGGGGTTTCCCTATCTGTTTTCACTTTCTTCTTCCGATTGGTAAATTCTTTGACCACACTGGTCAATCATGACGCATCCGAACATGATTGACCGTGTTCATATGCTTGGGGATTTCCACTTTATTTTTTTATAAACTATACTCTAGTTGGAGAAAGTAGCGGAGCTGCAGATCAATAACCAAGCTCAACCACACTGATATAATGCACTCTTCTATTGATACACTTTTCAAAGAGCGTTCTGTTTTTATTCACTATTGAATTGACCCCTTTGATTGACCTTAGTTTTTGTACACTACAGGTATGGTACTTTGTCACATTTGAATTCGATGTGAATGTACAGAATTATTCTAGCAATTGGATACTCATTTGTGGTAGTTGTATGCTATTTCCATGAGGTGTACAGTATAAAAAAACAACATATTTGGTATGCATAACGTGTGCCCCTGGCAGGCGGCTTTGGGAATTAAGTTTGGTCAGGCTGTTCTAATTGCAAGTGTTTCATTTTAGGCTTTCCATTGTTATCATTCGAATCACGTTGTACCAGTTGATACTAGTCAGGAACATGTTTGCCTAGAGCACATTACAACAGAACAAACCGATCAATCTTCTATTCTATTCTATCTATTCAGCTTCTTGACGATTAGATAAAAACGAAATCAATTTGTTAGCTGAGAATTGCAAGCGTACATCCGTCTATCAATTGCAATGGAAAGACTTTTTTTTTTGCGAACTGAAGTACCTCATTCCAATTATCTTCACTTGCATTATGTAGAAAAATCAAACAAAATTCAAATACATTAATATCTGCGAATGAATAAGTATACATTGTAGGTTCATAATCAGTTCCACAAGCTATACAGATCACAAAAGGATATCTGGCACAATTTATCATCTTGATATATGCCAATGAAATTAGCAATAGACTGAATTACGATATATCATTGAGATTATTCTTATGCCTAGGGCAATATTCACATCACCGAACACGCATGCGAGCAGTAAGCAGGCAATACGCTCCGAGAGCGGGCAACACGACCATATCTTATCTTCCGTGGGGTTGCATTATCTACCACGGCGGGACAATCAGCGGCATTGCCTGCCAGCACCCGACTGATGGCCGGTCTGTGAGTGGTACACTGTCTACGCTTGATTGCTCAAGTAAGAGAGAAGTTTATCATAGTGTTTTCCATAAACTGTTTACCAGAAATATTTCTAATTTCTAATTTTAGATACTCATACATGGTCATAATAAATCTGAGTTTCAACAAATAAACACATTTTGACTTCAAGCACATTGAAAAACACACTTGTATTATAATTTTTATGAGAATTTTCACATTTTGATCAGCTTAAGACATCAACCATTCTTTCTCCCATCTCAAGTTACTGTAAAAGACTTACAGTATTATAAATAATCACAGGAGAATTCACAATAATATTGCAGAATAAATCCATCTTCAAGAATTTCTAGCACCTCTCGATGTCTACTTCTCTTTATCATCTAATGAAAGATACTGAAAGGTTTTGACAAACTGTCAATATATCGCCAAGTGATTGGTCAGCAGGTTAGTTTCGAAGAGCCTTTACAGATCCGGGCCTTCTCATGTCTGAATGATCACCAGAGTCGATGAGTGACTCCGCAACTTGATCCAGATTCACACACGCCCCTCCAGCCAACAGCCCATATAACAACACTCCTAGTGTTTACATCTTGGCTCGTGAAGTTTCCCGCCATCTTTCTCCAATTGTTGTCTTTCTGCGCCACCGAGACCAGAGCAGACAATAAACAAACTTCCGGTTAGAACAGCATCGAACCGCCGGTCAAGTCGTAATCAGACCGGGCAGTCATAGCGAGCTACATTTCCAACAGGAATAGTTGTGGGGTAGAGTTGCCATGTTTTGACACCGGTGCTTGCAAACAACCAAATGATTGCCAATCAACGCCACTGCTTTCACTACACATGTCAGGTGCAATAAATTTGCAGAAAATTTCACAAAAGAATTCAATTTCACTGTGACTGGTGTTTTGCTACGTGAAGATCTCTTATGCTTTTACACAATTGATAACCCCTTAGCGGGCTATTGGTAGGCTTAGTTACCATGGCCAGGAGTGAGCCTTGGTCGAAAATATATTTGTCTCATATTATTCAATGTTTGGAGTAAATTATCAATCGACGGTGATATTGAAACAAGGGATGGAATTGTAATATTAAATACGACTGGCTGGATACATAATTAAGCTTCTGTTCACGTTCATTGTACGGCACAATTTTCATTCACGTTTTGTTCACTCTCACAACATGAATCAGCTGTTACTATCTAGTACCTGAATCTGGATGAATCCTGACTGAACACCATGACATCCATTATAACTGTCTGGATTCAGGCACCTCACCAGACAATGTTAACTGGTATGATATATCTATCCATATGTTCGGGATAATACTAGTATCCCAGCAGGCAGATATACCCGCACAGAGGTAAACCTGACCCTTGGCTCTCTGATGACGATCGGTCTGTTGTCCATACATGTAGCCAACATTAGCACCGCATTGTAACTGTCAGAAAATTGTCCACGTTTCATATTTAAATAGTACATGTATATGTACATTGAATGCATTATCCTTGTAAACGCTTTCAACTGAGAGCCCTGTGATATTTGGCGTTTCGTCGCCATAACGCTCACGCCATGACAACTCAGTTTCAATTCTTACATGCAAAAAAATATTACAACGAGAAACTAGTTGATTTCAGATAGCAATTTGTTAATATTGGCTTAAGAACATTATTGCTTATAGTTGTACTTATGTTTAATTCTACTACATGCGTGCTAGCACTCACCCACTTTATCTTTCAATAAGCCAAACTTAAATCCAACATATCCACACCAGCATTCCTGTTGTAAGGAGTATTCCAAATATTGATATAATATATAGGCTCCAGTTACTTTACATAATAATCGCTGGGAAAGAATCCTATTACCTCTGAGGAGAAGGAATTAATATTTTGTTTTTGTATTTTGAAGCGACAGCCCAAAATGTTCACCGTTGTGGTATTATTGATCCATTTCGAAACAATATTACCCCACAACTGTTGATGATGAGTAACCAGCCAGTGCTCATGTTCGTGAATGGCTGCATGTTCCGTGCCTCTCAAAGTTGGAGGCATCACTCGCGCCTTGAGTCTTTAGATTCGCTACAAATGTAACAGGGCCAGGGACTCCTCGAGGAATTACTGATCGCTGATTGGCTAATTATGGACCTTAAAACAAACAAACCTCTCCTTGTATCATCTGGATCGATATTTGAAAAGTTACTTCACATTCTTTCACCTGTCTGGAGCCAAAATGCACGGCAAGGGCATCAAAAGGAAACTAGAAATAACTTCCAATCGAAGATTGCAAAAACATCGGGAAATAGGTGATGAAAGCATTGAATCATGCATAAGAAACGGCTCTCCTTTGTGGTGGTAGAGAGATACATGTATTCGAGTCCCTGAGGGAAGGCATTTGTAGTCATGCCTTTATTCGGTTGTGTAATGCCTAAGTTTTAAACCCACTGAAGTCCCCGAGAATACTGAAACTGCATAATACGTCTGAATTTCAGATTCTTATCGGAAAGATTCTTATCGGAAATGATGTCTTCTTGAATATGACCTGGTAGTCCTAAAGTATAGACAAGATTTAATGGAACAAACACTTCAGAGGGCAGTTCCATCGAATGAAATAAATGCATAGTTGTAGTTCAAATGTAGTTCTTTGTTCTATTGATCATGCCACATCAAGATAACAGCGTCCCTCGATCGATTCATATTCGAAATGATCCATGGTATCGAGTGAAAGAGTGATCTTCTGATCCAGAATAGAAACAGGTTTGAGTTTAAATGTTTCGAGCCTGCAGTGTGCAAACATGGACGAGATTGCTGATCAAGCCAAAGAGGTATGCATCTGAGAGATGGCTGCATGCGTCGTACAGGCGTATGTACCAACATTGTTTTATTTTTGGATACTCAGTGTAGACCTGGAACCAAATATAGTGTAAGAGCCAACAGGGGTCATCCCAATCCGTATAAATGATGGTTCAATGAAATCAAAGTATTATTCACAAATGCTGCGCGCCGGTCCCCTTTTCTAATATATATCTTCAGTTTCTATTGAATATACATAGTAGGGCAAGCCTATTGGGATATATATGTCAAATATGCAAATGGCTCTGGTTGTTTGTCTCCCTAAGCAACATTATCTCACCTCCCCACATCATTACAAAATCAAAATAACAGAAATCAGTCTGGGGTAGGGTGTCAAAAAGAAAAGGAAAATAATGAAAAATAAAGAAAAATAGGAAAATTTGAATGCAAACATTTTCATATCCATAACTATATATACTTGTGCGTACAAGTTGATTTTTGTGAATGTACTGTCATTTGTCACAATGGGAATGAATAAAATTACCTCCACGGAAAAGTGTAAAACAGAACCTCTGGAAAGTTATCCAGAAAACTCTTGGGATTTTCCTGAGTAAAAGAAAATGCTGATTCATACAAATAAATGGGCAATTAGGAAATATTTATAGCAATTTGAAAACAATGAAAAATCAGTTGATCAAATAGAAATTATCATTGCTTGAAGTGGACCTATATGATTTTTGCTTATACAATTTACCACTTCTTTTATCTGAACACTCTACTCATTCCGTGAAATGAATGTAACAAAGAATGAGGCCGAGTATGCCTGCAGCGGATTTGACCCCACCGAGTCAAGCGTAGAAACGGAAAACATTTGCCCGCTCAACTTTCACCCCAGCAGGCAAATTGATAGCCAAATTTCATACATTACACCTGTGCGGACTTCCGCCAGTTCGGGATCAGAAGTTGCGCTCCTCTGAGGAATAACTGTTTCTCTCGGCACGTATCCCATAATGTCGTGCGCTGGTGTGATGATTGGCCAGATATTTACCCCTGGCAAAGAAATAAACAGACTGCTTCACGTTCCCGCGGTTTTTTGGCCACGTGCCCTGATCAAAAACACATTTCCCGCCAAAATTAAAGCCAGACGACAGACACGTCAGTGCGTTCGATATGAACATGCTGGTTGTCATGGCAACATCTTCATTATCTGAATCATCCCAGAAACATTGAGAGGCATGTGTGAGGGACCTATCAGCATGCGTGTACACGAAAGTTTGAACAAAGGTTGATAAATTTGTATCGGTGTTTAATCGAATGTAGGCCTAGATGTGCACTTTATTTCAACTTCAAGTATTTGAATGTATTCTCATTCCGGGTCTATATAGTTGATACATTCTTTGTTACATTCAACAAAATTCAACAATTTGTTTATCTGCAACTTGATTATTGAACTACAAGATGCTGAGGCCTACTTACTGACAAATGAAGACATCACGAAATGAAGACCCATCCACCCACGAGTACCATCAATAGGTTGGTATCACCCGTCTGTCGGTGGACAGCCACAGGCTTTGGGCCGGGCTTCTTGTACAAATGCACTTTGTATTTCCCTCGCATACAAAACTTCAATATGATGTTACTAGGAAATGTGCTGAATACTACAATTATCCTTTTCATGCCTCCATTGAAACAAGCGAATATTTCATTGTGGTTCCAAATATTAGCTCATGATGTTTTTCCTGTTCAATCTCAGATTTGGCTTAATTACTCAAGATACACCGAATCGAAATCTGTGAACCATTAACATATTAATACACAATACAGGATTGAGCATTGTTCCATGCATTCAAAGCCTGTTACTGCCACCAGAAGAAATTGTATCACCGAGCTGGTCTGGCCTGAATATCCCACATGATGTTTTTCCTGTTCAATCTCAGATTTGGCTTAATTACTCAAGATACACCGAATCGAAATCTGTGAACCATTAACATATTAATACACAATACAGGATTGAGCATTGTTCCATGCATTCAAAGCCTGTTACTGCCACCAGAAGAAATCTTATCACCGAGCTGGTCTGGCCTGAATATCCCACACCCTAAAAACGCCATCCCGCCTGTGGCGCGGGTTTCGTATCACAGCAGTGAGTGCGCGCTTACATTTGAAATTTGCTTCAATATCGGAGGACCTACTCAGGGTTTCCCTATCTGTTTTCACTTGCTTCTTCCGGTCGGGAAATTCTTTGACCACACTGGCCAATCATGACGCATCCGAACAAAATTCCGATTCATTTCAGGCTTTCCTTTGTTATCATTTGAAACACGTTGTATCAGTTGATATTAGTCAGGAACATGTTTGCCTAGAGCGGATGGCAACAGAACACACCGATCAATCACCATGGATTCAATTTCTTCTGGAAGTCTTAAGATTTTTTTTCAGCTTTTTGACGATTAGATAAAATGGAAATCAATTTCTCAGCTGACAATTACAGGCGTACATCCGTCTATCAATTGCAATGGGAAGCGATACATTTTTTTTGCGAACTGAAGTACCTCATTCCAATTGACTTCACTTGCATTATGTATGAAAATCAAACAAAACTTAAATACATCAATATCTGCAAATGAATAAGTACATTGTAGCTTCATTTAGTTCCACATATACAAGCTATGCTGATTATAGAAGGATATCCGGCAAGTTTACCATCTTGATATGCCAGATGACTTATGATATATCAGTGAGGTTATTCCTATGCCTAGGGCAATATTCATATTACCAATCACGCATACGAGCAGCAAGCAGGCAATATGCTCCGAGAGCGGGCAACACGTATCTTATCTTCCGTGGGGTTGCATTATCTACCATGGCGGGACAATCAGCGGCATTGCCTGCCAGCACCCGACTGATGGCCGGTCTGTGAGTGGTACACTGTCTGCGCAAATTGTTTACACGCTTGATTGCTCAAGTAAGAGATAAGTTTTTCATAGTGTTTTCCATATACAATTTACGAGAAATATTTCTGATTTCTAATTTTCGATACTCATGCATGATCATAATACATTTCAACAAATAAACACATTTTGACTTCAAGCACATTAGAGAACACACTTGTAGATCAGCTTAATAGATCGACCATTCTTCCTCCCATCCCTCGTTACCATTAAAGAGTTAGTATCGTTGTTTTCATTCTTTATCTATAACCACAGGAGAATTCACAATTGCAGAATGAATCTACCTTCAAGAATTTCTAGCACCTCTCGATGTCTACTATCCTTTATCATCTAAAGAAAGATACTGAATTTTTTTGACAAACTGTCAATATATCGCTAAGTGATTGGTCAGCAGGTTAGTTTCAAAGAGCCTTTCCAGATCCGGGCCTTCTAATATCTGAATGATCACCAGGATCGATGATCGAATGACTCCGCAACTTGATCCAGATTCACACACGCTCCTCCAGCCAAAAGCTCGTATAACAACACTCCTAGTGTTTACATCTTGGCTCGTGAAGTTCCCCGCCATTTTTCTCCAATTGTTGTCTTTCCGCGCCACCGAGACCAGAGCAGACAATAAAACAAACTTCCGGTTGGAACAGCATCAAACTGCCGGTCAAGTCGTAATCAGACCGGGCAGTGATAGTGAACTACATTTCCAACAGCAATAGTTGAGGGGTAGAGTTGCCATGTTTTGACACCGGTCCTTGCAAACAACCAAATGATTGCCAATCAGCCCCACTGCCGTCACTACACATGTCAGGTGCAATAAATTTGCAGAAAAATTCACACAAGAATTCCAATTCACTGCTGACTGGTGTTTTGCTACGTGAAGATCTCTTATGGGTTTATGCTTTTACACAATTTATAACCCCTTAGCGGGCTATTGGTAGGCTTAGTAACCATGGCCAGGAGTGAGCCTTGGTCGAAAATATAGTTGTCTCATATTATTCAATGTTTGGAATAAATTACCAATCGACGGTGATATTGAAACAACGGATGGTATTGTAACATTAAGTAGGACTGGCTGGCGACATAATTAAGCTTCTGTTCACGTTCATTGTACAGTATATCAAAAATTTCATTCATATTCTGTTCACACTTACAACATGAATCAGTTGTTACTATCTAGTACCTGAATCTGGATGAAACCTGAGTAAACACCATGGCACCCATTATAACTGTCTGGATTCAGGAACCATACCAGACAATACAAACTTATCTGATAATCTATCCATATCTTCGGGATAATACTGGTATCCCAGCAGGTAAATATACCCCCACAGAGGCAAACCTGGCTCTTGGCTCTCTGGTGACGATCGGTCCATACATGTAGCCAACATTGACACCACATTGTAGCTGTCAGACAGTTGTCCACGTTTCATATCTAAATAGTACATGCATATGTACATTGAATGCATTATCCTTGTGAAGACTTTGAGCTGAAATCCCTGTGATATTTTGCGTTTCGTCACCATAAGCTCACGTCATGACAACCGGGTTTCAATTCTTATATCCATAACAATATTACAACGAGAAACTAGTTAATTTCAGATTGCAATTTGTTATTATTGAAAACAAAATAGTTTCATTCACAAACAACAAAAGAATGATGAACTTCTAATTTGCATTATTCAAAATTGTACTATATGTTTAATTCTACTACATGAG
>OX424568.1:6100143-6137260 GCA_949152475.1 Terebella lapidaria | reverse complement strand
GCGAACTTTCAAAAGTGTCAAGAGAGAAATCTGAAATTTGGTGAAAAAAAAACGGTTTATGCCAAATGGAAACAAACAAAATTTCAAATCGAACCGACCATCCTGATCGAAGTTATGGCCAAAAATCATATGAGGTTTCGTGTTGAACTTCACTCTAGTTGGTTTCAGATAGCAAACTACTGGCTTAAAAACACAATCGCTTTTTCTGCATTTTCAAACCGCAAAATAATGATGAACCATTAATTTGCATTTGTTCATCTAATGTGCATTTTAAAATTGTATTAAATATGTTTAATTCTACTACATGAGTGGTAGAATCACTCACCTTTTTTTCAATAAACCACGCTTGGATCCAGCATATCCACACCATTTACATTTCTGTTACAAACAGTACTCCATATAATTGAAACAGCCTCGAGTTGTTTTCTATGACATAATTTTCTCTGGAGAATACCCCTCTGTCCCCTGAGCACATTTGAAGGAATCAATATTTGTATCTAGAAGCGACAAAATTCACCATTGTGGTGTTATTGATCAATTTCTAAGCAATACTACTCCACAATTGTGGACGACGTCGAATATTCCCAAGCTTGTTTTAGTTACCAATAACCAGCCAGTGCTCATGTTCGTGAATGGTTGCATGTTCCGAGCCTCTCAAAGTCAGAGGAATCACTTGCGCCTCGAGTCTTTAAATCGCTACAAAATTAACCAGGCCAGGGACTCCTCGAGGAATTACTGAGCGCTGATTGGCTAATTATGGACAGTAACACAAACAAACCCTTCCTTGTATGATCTGGAACAGTTTTGAATAGTTACTTCACATTCTTTCACCTGTCTGGAGCCAAAGTGCACAGCAAGGGCATCAAGAGGATACTAGAAATAACTTCCAATCGAAGATTGCAAAAACATCGGGAACTAGGTGATGAAAGCATTGAATCATGCACAAGCAACGAGGCTCATTTGTGGTGGTAGAGAGATAAATGTATTTGAGATCCTGAGGAAAGGCATTTGTAGGCATGCCTTTATTCGGTTGTGTAATGCTTAAGTTTTAAACCCACTGAAGTTCCCGAGAATACTGAAACTGCAAAATACGTCTGAATTTCAGAAAGGCTGATATCTTCTTGAATATGACCTGGTAGTCTTAAAATATAGACATGATTTAATGGAGCAAACACTTCAGAAGGCAGTTTCATCGAATTGCATAGTTGTAGTTCAAATGTAGTTCTTTGTTCTATTGACCATGCCACATCAAAATAACAGCGTCCCTCGATCGATTCATATTCGAAATGATCCATGGAATCGAGTGAAAGAGTGATCTTCTGATCCAGAATAAAAACAGGTTTGAGTTTAAATGTTTCAGGACTGCAGTGTGCAAAAATGGACGAGATTGCTGATCAAGCCAGAGAGATATGCATCTGAGAGATGGCTGCATGCGTCGTACAGGCGTATGTACCAACATTGTTTTATTTTTGGATACTCAGTGTAGACCAGGAACCAAATATAGTGTAGGAACCAACAGGGGTCGTCCCATTCTGTATAGTTGATGGTTCAATCAAATCAAAGTATTATTCACAAATGCTGCGCGCCGGTCCCCTTTTCTAATATTCATCTTCAGTTTCTATTTAATATGAAGGGCAGGCCTATTGGGATATATACATGTCAAATATGCAAATGGCTCTGGTTGTCTCCCTCAGCAACATTATCTCATCTCCCCACATCATTACAAAATCAAAATAACAGAAATCAGTCTGGGGTAGGGTGTGAAAAAGAAAAGGAAAATAATGAAAAATAAAGAAAAATAGGAAAATTTGAATGCAAACATTTTCATATACATAACTATATGTACTTGTGCGTACAAGTTGATTTTTGTGAATGTACTGCTCATATGTCACAATGGGAATGAATAGAATTATGTACATCCGCAGGAAAGTGTAAAAAAGAACCTCTGGATAACGTTTGGGATTTTCCTGAGTAAAAGAAAATGCTGATTCATACAAATAAATGGGTAATTAGGAAATGTTTATAGTTATTTGAAAACAATTAATAATCAGTTGATCAAATAGAAATTATCATTGCTTGAAGTGGACCTACATAATTTTTGCTTACACAATTTACCACTTCTTTTATCTGAACACTCTACTCATTCCGTGAATGAATGTAACAAAGAATGAGGCCGAGTATTCCTGGTGTAGATCACGGGTCCTGCAGGGGGTTTGACCCCGCCGAGTCTAGCGTGGAAACGGAAAACATTTGCCCGCTCAACTTTCACCCCGGCAGGCAAATTGATAGCCAAATTTCATACATTACACCTGTACGGACTTCCCGCTGGTTCGGGATCAGAAGTTGCGTTCCTCGGGATAAATAACTGTTTCTCTCGGCACCTATTCCCTAATGCCGTGCGCTGGTCGGATGATTGGCCAGATATTTACCGCTGGCAAAGAAATAAACAGACCGCTTCACGTTCCCGCAGTTCTTTGGTCCACGTGCCCTGATCAAAAACACATTTCCCGCCAAAATTAAAGCCAGACGACAGACACGTCAGTGCGTTCGATATGAACATGCTGGTTGTCATGGCAACATCTTCATTATCTGAATCACCTCCTGAAACATTGAGATGCATGTGTGAGGGACCTATCAGCATGCGTGTACATCACGAAAGTTTGAACAAAGGTTGATAGATTTGTATCGGTGTTTAATCGAATGTAGGCCTAGATGTGCACTTTATTTCAACTTCAAGTATTTGAATGTATTCTCATTCCGGGTCTATATAGTTGATATATTCTTTGTTACATTCAACAAAATTTAACAATTTGTTTATCTGCAACTTGATTATCGAACCACAAGATGCTGAGGCCTACTTACTGACAAATGAAGACATCACGAAATGAAGACCCATCCACCCACGAGTACCATCAATAGTTTGGTATCACCCGTCTGTCGGTGGACAGCCACAGGCCTCGCTGTGGGGTTCTTGTTCAAATGCACCTCGTATTTCCCTCGCATAGAAAATTTCAATATGATGTTACTAGAAAATGCACTGAATACTCAATTATCCGTTTTGTGCCTCCACTGAAACAAATGGTATTTTTTATCGTGGTTCCAAATACTAGCATACTAGTATGATGTTTTTCCTGTTCAATTCCAGATTCGGCTTAATTACTCAAGATACACAGAATCGGGATCTGTGAACCATTAATACGCAATGCAGGATTGAGCATTGTTCCATGCATTCAAAGCCTGTTACTGCCATCAGAAGAGATCTTATCACCGAGCTGGTCTGGCCAGAATATCCCACACCCTAAAAACGCCTGTGGCGCAGGTATCGTATAACAGCAGTGTGATTAAATAAGGCGTCAGTGCGCGCTTACATATGAAATTTACTTCAGTAACGGAGGGCCTATCGGGGTTTCCCTATCTGTTTTCACTTTCTTCTTCCGATTGGTAAATTCTTTGACCACACTGGTCAATCATGACGCATCCGAACATGATTGACCGTGTTCATATGCTTGGGGATTTCCACTTTATTTTTTTATAAACTATACTCTAGTTGGAGAAAGTAGCGGAGCTGCAGATCAATAACCAAGCTCAACCACACTGATATAATGCACTCTTCTATTGATACACTTTTCAAAGAGCGTTCTGTTTTTATTCACTATTGAATTGACCCCTTTGATTGACCTTAGTTTTTGTACACTACAGGTATGGTACTTTGTCACATTTGAATTCGATGTGAATGTACAGAATTATTCTAGCAATTGGATACTCATTTGTGGTAGTTGTATGCTATTTCCATGAGGTGTACAGTATAAAAAAACAACATATTTGGTATGCATAACGTGTGCCCCTGGCAGGCGGCTTTGGGAATTAAGTTTGGTCAGGCTGTTCTAATTGCAAGTGTTTCATTTTAGGCTTTCCATTGTTATCATTCGAATCACGTTGTACCAGTTGATACTAGTCAGGAACATGTTTGCCTAGAGCACATTACAACAGAACAAACCGATCAATCTTCTATTCTATTCTATCTATTCAGCTTCTTGACGATTAGATAAAAACGAAATCAATTTGTTAGCTGAGAATTGCAAGCGTACATCCGTCTATCAATTGCAATGGAAAGACTTTTTTTTTTGCGAACTGAAGTACCTCATTCCAATTATCTTCACTTGCATTATGTAGAAAAATCAAACAAAATTCAAATACATTAATATCTGCGAATGAATAAGTATACATTGTAGGTTCATAATCAGTTCCACAAGCTATACAGATCACAAAAGGATATCTGGCACAATTTATCATCTTGATATATGCCAATGAAATTAGCAATAGACTGAATTACGATATATCATTGAGATTATTCTTATGCCTAGGGCAATATTCACATCACCGAACACGCATGCGAGCAGTAAGCAGGCAATACGCTCCGAGAGCGGGCAACACGACCATATCTTATCTTCCGTGGGGTTGCATTATCTACCACGGCGGGACAATCAGCGGCATTGCCTGCCAGCACCCGACTGATGGCCGGTCTGTGAGTGGTACACTGTCTACGCTTGATTGCTCAAGTAAGAGAGAAGTTTATCATAGTGTTTTCCATAAACTGTTTACCAGAAATATTTCTAATTTCTAATTTTAGATACTCATACATGGTCATAATAAATCTGAGTTTCAACAAATAAACACATTTTGACTTCAAGCACATTGAAAAACACACTTGTATTATAATTTTTATGAGAATTTTCACATTTTGATCAGCTTAAGACATCAACCATTCTTTCTCCCATCTCAAGTTACTGTAAAAGACTTACAGTATTATAAATAATCACAGGAGAATTCACAATAATATTGCAGAATAAATCCATCTTCAAGAATTTCTAGCACCTCTCGATGTCTACTTCTCTTTATCATCTAATGAAAGATACTGAAAGGTTTTGACAAACTGTCAATATATCGCCAAGTGATTGGTCAGCAGGTTAGTTTCGAAGAGCCTTTACAGATCCGGGCCTTCTCATGTCTGAATGATCACCAGAGTCGATGAGTGACTCCGCAACTTGATCCAGATTCACACACGCCCCTCCAGCCAACAGCCCATATAACAACACTCCTAGTGTTTACATCTTGGCTCGTGAAGTTTCCCGCCATCTTTCTCCAATTGTTGTCTTTCTGCGCCACCGAGACCAGAGCAGACAATAAACAAACTTCCGGTTAGAACAGCATCGAACCGCCGGTCAAGTCGTAATCAGACCGGGCAGTCATAGCGAGCTACATTTCCAACAGGAATAGTTGTGGGGTAGAGTTGCCATGTTTTGACACCGGTGCTTGCAAACAACCAAATGATTGCCAATCAACGCCACTGCTTTCACTACACATGTCAGGTGCAATAAATTTGCAGAAAATTTCACAAAAGAATTCAATTTCACTGTGACTGGTGTTTTGCTACGTGAAGATCTCTTATGCTTTTACACAATTGATAACCCCTTAGCGGGCTATTGGTAGGCTTAGTTACCATGGCCAGGAGTGAGCCTTGGTCGAAAATATATTTGTCTCATATTATTCAATGTTTGGAGTAAATTATCAATCGACGGTGATATTGAAACAAGGGATGGAATTGTAATATTAAATACGACTGGCTGGATACATAATTAAGCTTCTGTTCACGTTCATTGTACGGCACAATTTTCATTCACGTTTTGTTCACTCTCACAACATGAATCAGCTGTTACTATCTAGTACCTGAATCTGGATGAATCCTGACTGAACACCATGACATCCATTATAACTGTCTGGATTCAGGCACCTCACCAGACAATGTTAACTGGTATGATATATCTATCCATATGTTCGGGATAATACTAGTATCCCAGCAGGCAGATATACCCGCACAGAGGTAAACCTGACCCTTGGCTCTCTGATGACGATCGGTCTGTTGTCCATACATGTAGCCAACATTAGCACCGCATTGTAACTGTCAGAAAATTGTCCACGTTTCATATTTAAATAGTACATGTATATGTACATTGAATGCATTATCCTTGTAAACGCTTTCAACTGAGAGCCCTGTGATATTTGGCGTTTCGTCGCCATAACGCTCACGCCATGACAACTCAGTTTCAATTCTTACATGCAAAAAAATATTACAACGAGAAACTAGTTGATTTCAGATAGCAATTTGTTAATATTGGCTTAAGAACATTATTGCTTATAGTTGTACTTATGTTTAATTCTACTACATGCGTGCTAGCACTCACCCACTTTATCTTTCAATAAGCCAAACTTAAATCCAACATATCCACACCAGCATTCCTGTTGTAAGGAGTATTCCAAATATTGATATAATATATAGGCTCCAGTTACTTTACATAATAATCGCTGGGAAAGAATCCTATTACCTCTGAGGAGAAGGAATTAATATTTTGTTTTTGTATTTTGAAGCGACAGCCCAAAATGTTCACCGTTGTGGTATTATTGATCCATTTCGAAACAATATTACCCCACAACTGTTGATGATGAGTAACCAGCCAGTGCTCATGTTCGTGAATGGCTGCATGTTCCGTGCCTCTCAAAGTTGGAGGCATCACTCGCGCCTTGAGTCTTTAGATTCGCTACAAATGTAACAGGGCCAGGGACTCCTCGAGGAATTACTGATCGCTGATTGGCTAATTATGGACCTTAAAACAAACAAACCTCTCCTTGTATCATCTGGATCGATATTTGAAAAGTTACTTCACATTCTTTCACCTGTCTGGAGCCAAAATGCACGGCAAGGGCATCAAAAGGAAACTAGAAATAACTTCCAATCGAAGATTGCAAAAACATCGGGAAATAGGTGATGAAAGCATTGAATCATGCATAAGAAACGGCTCTCCTTTGTGGTGGTAGAGAGATACATGTATTCGAGTCCCTGAGGGAAGGCATTTGTAGTCATGCCTTTATTCGGTTGTGTAATGCCTAAGTTTTAAACCCACTGAAGTCCCCGAGAATACTGAAACTGCATAATACGTCTGAATTTCAGATTCTTATCGGAAAGATTCTTATCGGAAATGATGTCTTCTTGAATATGACCTGGTAGTCCTAAAGTATAGACAAGATTTAATGGAACAAACACTTCAGAGGGCAGTTCCATCGAATGAAATAAATGCATAGTTGTAGTTCAAATGTAGTTCTTTGTTCTATTGATCATGCCACATCAAGATAACAGCGTCCCTCGATCGATTCATATTCGAAATGATCCATGGTATCGAGTGAAAGAGTGATCTTCTGATCCAGAATAGAAACAGGTTTGAGTTTAAATGTTTCGAGCCTGCAGTGTGCAAACATGGACGAGATTGCTGATCAAGCCAAAGAGGTATGCATCTGAGAGATGGCTGCATGCGTCGTACAGGCGTATGTACCAACATTGTTTTATTTTTGGATACTCAGTGTAGACCTGGAACCAAATATAGTGTAAGAGCCAACAGGGGTCATCCCAATCCGTATAAATGATGGTTCAATGAAATCAAAGTATTATTCACAAATGCTGCGCGCCGGTCCCCTTTTCTAATATATATCTTCAGTTTCTATTGAATATACATAGTAGGGCAAGCCTATTGGGATATATATGTCAAATATGCAAATGGCTCTGGTTGTTTGTCTCCCTAAGCAACATTATCTCACCTCCCCACATCATTACAAAATCAAAATAACAGAAATCAGTCTGGGGTAGGGTGTCAAAAAGAAAAGGAAAATAATGAAAAATAAAGAAAAATAGGAAAATTTGAATGCAAACATTTTCATATCCATAACTATATATACTTGTGCGTACAAGTTGATTTTTGTGAATGTACTGTCATTTGTCACAATGGGAATGAATAAAATTACCTCCACGGAAAAGTGTAAAACAGAACCTCTGGAAAGTTATCCAGAAAACTCTTGGGATTTTCCTGAGTAAAAGAAAATGCTGATTCATACAAATAAATGGGCAATTAGGAAATATTTATAGCAATTTGAAAACAATGAAAAATCAGTTGATCAAATAGAAATTATCATTGCTTGAAGTGGACCTATATGATTTTTGCTTATACAATTTACCACTTCTTTTATCTGAACACTCTACTCATTCCGTGAAATGAATGTAACAAAGAATGAGGCCGAGTATGCCTGCAGCGGATTTGACCCCACCGAGTCAAGCGTAGAAACGGAAAACATTTGCCCGCTCAACTTTCACCCCAGCAGGCAAATTGATAGCCAAATTTCATACATTACACCTGTGCGGACTTCCGCCAGTTCGGGATCAGAAGTTGCGCTCCTCTGAGGAATAACTGTTTCTCTCGGCACGTATCCCATAATGTCGTGCGCTGGTGTGATGATTGGCCAGATATTTACCCCTGGCAAAGAAATAAACAGACTGCTTCACGTTCCCGCGGTTTTTTGGCCACGTGCCCTGATCAAAAACACATTTCCCGCCAAAATTAAAGCCAGACGACAGACACGTCAGTGCGTTCGATATGAACATGCTGGTTGTCATGGCAACATCTTCATTATCTGAATCATCCCAGAAACATTGAGAGGCATGTGTGAGGGACCTATCAGCATGCGTGTACACGAAAGTTTGAACAAAGGTTGATAAATTTGTATCGGTGTTTAATCGAATGTAGGCCTAGATGTGCACTTTATTTCAACTTCAAGTATTTGAATGTATTCTCATTCCGGGTCTATATAGTTGATACATTCTTTGTTACATTCAACAAAATTCAACAATTTGTTTATCTGCAACTTGATTATTGAACTACAAGATGCTGAGGCCTACTTACTGACAAATGAAGACATCACGAAATGAAGACCCATCCACCCACGAGTACCATCAATAGGTTGGTATCACCCGTCTGTCGGTGGACAGCCACAGGCTTTGGGCCGGGCTTCTTGTACAAATGCACTTTGTATTTCCCTCGCATACAAAACTTCAATATGATGTTACTAGGAAATGTGCTGAATACTACAATTATCCTTTTCATGCCTCCATTGAAACAAGCGAATATTTCATTGTGGTTCCAAATATTAGCTCATGATGTTTTTCCTGTTCAATCTCAGATTTGGCTTAATTACTCAAGATACACCGAATCGAAATCTGTGAACCATTAACATATTAATACACAATACAGGATTGAGCATTGTTCCATGCATTCAAAGCCTGTTACTGCCACCAGAAGAAATTGTATCACCGAGCTGGTCTGGCCTGAATATCCCACATGATGTTTTTCCTGTTCAATCTCAGATTTGGCTTAATTACTCAAGATACACCGAATCGAAATCTGTGAACCATTAACATATTAATACACAATACAGGATTGAGCATTGTTCCATGCATTCAAAGCCTGTTACTGCCACCAGAAGAAATCTTATCACCGAGCTGGTCTGGCCTGAATATCCCACACCCTAAAAACGCCATCCCGCCTGTGGCGCGGGTTTCGTATCACAGCAGTGAGTGCGCGCTTACATTTGAAATTTGCTTCAATATCGGAGGACCTACTCAGGGTTTCCCTATCTGTTTTCACTTGCTTCTTCCGGTCGGGAAATTCTTTGACCACACTGGCCAATCATGACGCATCCGAACAAAATTCCGATTCATTTCAGGCTTTCCTTTGTTATCATTTGAAACACGTTGTATCAGTTGATATTAGTCAGGAACATGTTTGCCTAGAGCGGATGGCAACAGAACACACCGATCAATCACCATGGATTCAATTTCTTCTGGAAGTCTTAAGATTTTTTTTCAGCTTTTTGACGATTAGATAAAATGGAAATCAATTTCTCAGCTGACAATTACAGGCGTACATCCGTCTATCAATTGCAATGGGAAGCGATACATTTTTTTTGCGAACTGAAGTACCTCATTCCAATTGACTTCACTTGCATTATGTATGAAAATCAAACAAAACTTAAATACATCAATATCTGCAAATGAATAAGTACATTGTAGCTTCATTTAGTTCCACATATACAAGCTATGCTGATTATAGAAGGATATCCGGCAAGTTTACCATCTTGATATGCCAGATGACTTATGATATATCAGTGAGGTTATTCCTATGCCTAGGGCAATATTCATATTACCAATCACGCATACGAGCAGCAAGCAGGCAATATGCTCCGAGAGCGGGCAACACGTATCTTATCTTCCGTGGGGTTGCATTATCTACCATGGCGGGACAATCAGCGGCATTGCCTGCCAGCACCCGACTGATGGCCGGTCTGTGAGTGGTACACTGTCTGCGCAAATTGTTTACACGCTTGATTGCTCAAGTAAGAGATAAGTTTTTCATAGTGTTTTCCATATACAATTTACGAGAAATATTTCTGATTTCTAATTTTCGATACTCATGCATGATCATAATACATTTCAACAAATAAACACATTTTGACTTCAAGCACATTAGAGAACACACTTGTAGATCAGCTTAATAGATCGACCATTCTTCCTCCCATCCCTCGTTACCATTAAAGAGTTAGTATCGTTGTTTTCATTCTTTATCTATAACCACAGGAGAATTCACAATTGCAGAATGAATCTACCTTCAAGAATTTCTAGCACCTCTCGATGTCTACTATCCTTTATCATCTAAAGAAAGATACTGAATTTTTTTGACAAACTGTCAATATATCGCTAAGTGATTGGTCAGCAGGTTAGTTTCAAAGAGCCTTTCCAGATCCGGGCCTTCTAATATCTGAATGATCACCAGGATCGATGATCGAATGACTCCGCAACTTGATCCAGATTCACACACGCTCCTCCAGCCAAAAGCTCGTATAACAACACTCCTAGTGTTTACATCTTGGCTCGTGAAGTTCCCCGCCATTTTTCTCCAATTGTTGTCTTTCCGCGCCACCGAGACCAGAGCAGACAATAAAACAAACTTCCGGTTGGAACAGCATCAAACTGCCGGTCAAGTCGTAATCAGACCGGGCAGTGATAGTGAACTACATTTCCAACAGCAATAGTTGAGGGGTAGAGTTGCCATGTTTTGACACCGGTCCTTGCAAACAACCAAATGATTGCCAATCAGCCCCACTGCCGTCACTACACATGTCAGGTGCAATAAATTTGCAGAAAAATTCACACAAGAATTCCAATTCACTGCTGACTGGTGTTTTGCTACGTGAAGATCTCTTATGGGTTTATGCTTTTACACAATTTATAACCCCTTAGCGGGCTATTGGTAGGCTTAGTAACCATGGCCAGGAGTGAGCCTTGGTCGAAAATATAGTTGTCTCATATTATTCAATGTTTGGAATAAATTACCAATCGACGGTGATATTGAAACAACGGATGGTATTGTAACATTAAGTAGGACTGGCTGGCGACATAATTAAGCTTCTGTTCACGTTCATTGTACAGTATATCAAAAATTTCATTCATATTCTGTTCACACTTACAACATGAATCAGTTGTTACTATCTAGTACCTGAATCTGGATGAAACCTGAGTAAACACCATGGCACCCATTATAACTGTCTGGATTCAGGAACCATACCAGACAATACAAACTTATCTGATAATCTATCCATATCTTCGGGATAATACTGGTATCCCAGCAGGTAAATATACCCCCACAGAGGCAAACCTGGCTCTTGGCTCTCTGGTGACGATCGGTCCATACATGTAGCCAACATTGACACCACATTGTAGCTGTCAGACAGTTGTCCACGTTTCATATCTAAATAGTACATGCATATGTACATTGAATGCATTATCCTTGTGAAGACTTTGAGCTGAAATCCCTGTGATATTTTGCGTTTCGTCACCATAAGCTCACGTCATGACAACCGGGTTTCAATTCTTATATCCATAACAATATTACAACGAGAAACTAGTTAATTTCAGATTGCAATTTGTTATTATTGAAAACAAAATAGTTTCATTCACAAACAACAAAAGAATGATGAACTTCTAATTTGCATTATTCAAAATTGTACTATATGTTTAATTCTACTACATGAGTGGTAGAACTCACTCACCTTATCTTTCAATAAACCACGCTTAGATCCGACATATCCACACCATTTACATTTCTGTTGTAAGCAGTATTCCAAATATATTGAAACAACCAAGAGTTGTTTTCTATGACATAATTTTCTCTGGAGAATACCCCTCTTTCCTCTGAGTGAGCGATATGTTTTTATATTTTGCAGCGACAGCCCAAAGTGGTCACATGCAGTTATGGTATTATTGATCCATTTCTAAGCAATATCACCTCACAGCTGTGGACGAAGTCGAATATTCTCAAGCTGAACTTTATTCACCAATAACCAGCCAGTGCCTAAGTACGCAAATGGCTGTTTGTTCTGTGTCTCTCAAACTTAGAGGAATTAAATGCGCCTTGAGTCTTCAAATCCGCTACAAAAGTAACCAGGCCAGGGAATCCTGGAGGAATTACTGAGCGCTGATTGGCTAATTATTGACGGTAACACAAACAAACCCTTCCTTGTATGATCTGGATCGAATTTTGAAGAGCTACTTCAGATTCTTTCACCTGTCTGAAGGCAAAGTGCACGGCAAGGGCATCAAAAGGATACTAAGAATGACTTCCAATCGAAGATTGCAAAAACACCGGGAACTAGGTGATGAAAGCATTGAATCATACACAAGCAACGGCTCTCCTTTGCAGGTATAGAGATACCTGCGTGTGGTTCCAGAGGAGAGGTATTTGTAGGCATACCTTTATTCGACTGTATAATGCCTAATATTGGAACCCACTCAAGTATCCCAAAATATTGAAACTGCTTATATACCTCTGAATTTCGGCTTCTTGTCGAAAGGACTGTCTTCCTGGATATAAGGGGGAAGGTCTCAGTGTTGTAGCGATATAATTAATTGGAACAGTCCCGTCAGTGGGCAGCCTTATCGATTGTGATAAATTGACAATTCGTAGTTCTTTCTTCTATTTACCATATCACATTAAAATAACATCGTTCCTCGATCAATCCATGTTCGGAACGATCCACTGTGTCGTACAGATACTTTGTAGGTGGTACGTCACTCTGACGACTTAATCTAAACAAAGGATCAAGCGAGTTTCGCGGAAGGCTTCTATGATGACGTGGTCCTTTCTTTTTATTCAACGTCAAAGCGTACATGTCTGTACATGATGTTGTGGAGCATTGGTGACTGGCTCGAGTCTCGTCGTCCGGTAGAGGTTCTCAGTCCTTCTATGTTCTTTCTCGTCTCTAAATTTCAACGGTCGTATTTATAGGCGATGTTTGTTTTGTATTTAGTTAGCTTTGTTGTCAGAAAACTAGGGGATAATCATAAAAGTGAATGTTTCAGAAGTGCAAATGGTGAACAGGTTATAAGCTCTCAGGTGCAGATCTACTGGAAGACGTTAGGTGGTCAAAGATATTATGTAGATCTACCTTTATTTGGATATATAGGTTGCCATCTGACCCGTGCTTTATCACCAGTATGACTGGTCACTGTGGAGGTATCATAAATCCGTAAATCGGTGTCGTGGGTCAGTAAATTTTGTGTATAACATGGCCTTGGAGATTAGTGCATCGTCTGGCGAGGGCATGAGAGTGAGCGTTCTACTCCAGAATAAGAACAGGTTTGAGTTTCGATGTTTTGACACCAGAGTGTGCAAACATGCGTGAGATTGCTAATCAACCCCCTGGAGGAAGTCCTTCGAGAGCAAGGCGTAATCAGGTGCATGTACCAACACTGTATATGTAGTTCCTTGAGATGCCTGAAGCTCTTCAAATCCAGTAGATCTGGGACCAAACAGTCTAAGATTAAAAACCAACAGAGGTAATTTCACTGCAGGCATGCTCAGTCACCACTCCATCAACTCGATATTTATCTTCAGGTTATATTATGGTGAGTATGCCTATATTAGGATACATATGTCAGCGACACAAATGGCTGTGATTGTTTGTCTCCCTAAGCCACCGTCTCCCGCCTCCTCACATCAATACAGCAACAGAATATAGCATTTAAGGTAGTCCGCTCCAAACAGTGAGGGAAGGGGGTCAAAGGGTTTTTTTTAAACATAAATACCTGTATCAACATAATCTAGAGCTTCAAAATGATATATTTTATAGAGTAACTGTTCAGCATCTTAAAACTGAAAAGAAAATAGGGGGTCACCGTATCCGTTCGCATGGAAAACACGATGCAAGATGTGAATATGGACAAAAGAATGTGCAAAAATGCCAGAATTTATGTCATTTTAGGTAAATATGTGTGATTTTGATCGAATATGTAGAAGAATCGAACACGGTGACCCCCTATTTTCTTTTCAGTATTTGGATGCTGATCATTTACTCTATAAAATAATGTCATTTTGAAGAGATAATATTCAAGAAATGACTTTTAAACTTTGACTCTCCGTTACCTCCATGTTTGTAGCGGATTACGTTAAAGCAGTCTGAGAAAGGGGTTCGAAAAGAAAATAAAAGTAATGAAGAATAAGGAAAAATAGGGACTTTGAATGCAAACGTTTCATATCCATAACTGAGTGTGTATTAGCATGTGCAAGTTTTTTTTGTAAATGTATTGTTCATGTGTCACTACCGGAAGGAACTAAATTACTTTTACGGGAAAGTGCAACAATTCAATGATCTCTTGAAAATTATCTAGAAATCTCTTGGGATTTTTCAGAGCGAATAAAAATGATGATTCATACAGATAAACATGCAATCAGGAAATATTTATAGCTGTTTGAAAACAGTGAATAATCAATTTAACAAATAGAAATTATCATAGACTTAGATCTAGGAGTTATGCTTCTCGATGTATTCAGTATAATAAGTTCCCTTAAATAGTACAGATATTTGATGGTCCATGTATCATAGTGCCCTTGAAATTTGTAACATTATAGTTTGTTTCATTCGTTACATTCTTTTCTTGTTTATCTTACAGTTTGTTCAAAGAAAAGTTTAGCCGATATTTTTTCTTCAGATTATGAACTCTATAAGAATAGCGTGCCTATTTAAAACTGGTCACATTTATATCACGTACTAAATGAGGTTTAATAGACCCCTTGTTACAAGCTTTAAATGGCTCTGGTGTCTCATTCAATTCACGCCTTTTATCGAAAAACTCTACTCACTCTGTGAATTGAATGAAACACATATAGAGGCCGAGTATTCCTGGTGTAGATCACGGCAGCTGTGGGAAGTTTCACCCCGATGAGTCAAGCGTGTGAACGGAAAACATTTGCCCGCTCAACCCCATGCAGCAGGCAAATTGATAGCCAAATTTCATACATTACACCTGTACGGACTTCCCGCTAGTTCGGGATCAGAAGTTGCGTTCCTCGGGAGAAATAACTGTTTCTCTCGGCCCCCATCCCATAATTTCGTGCGCTGGTGGGATGATTGGCCAGATATTTACCGCTGGCAAAGAAATAAACAGACTGCTTCACGTTCCCGCGGTTTTTTTGACCACGTGCCCTGATCGAAAACACATTTCCCGCCTAAATTAAAGCCAGACGACAGACACGTCAGTGCGTTCGATAACATGCTGGTTGTCATGGCAACACCTTCATTATCAGAATCACATCCAGAAACATAGAGATGTGTGTGCGAGGGACCTATCAACATGTATATACACAAACGTTTGAACATAGGTTGGGTATTTAATGTATAATCGATTGTGTAGGCCTAGATGCACATTTATTTCAATTTTCAGCTATTTGAAACTTAACCTATACGCCTATATTCACATTCCGGTTGAAATCTTAGTCTTTTTTGAGAATTTCTAAAGGTTATTTGGGACTCGGTTATTGCATTATAACAGGTCGAGGCCTACTTACTGACGGATGGAGACAGATTACGAAATGAAGACGCATGAAGACCGATCCACCCTCGAAGATCATCAGGATTTCTGTACAACCCGTCCGTCTGTTGACATCGTGTTGTCCATGAGATATAACCACGTGCTTTAGGCTGGGATTTTGTCCTTAGAATTCACAACATTCTATATACTAGTAATAACTTCACATTGAAGTCCACAATTATGTCCTTTCGCACACCTGCTCATTAGTAACTCCATGTGTACGATCATTGAACATGATATTACTATAGGAAATGTCTTGAATGTTATGATTATCCTTTTCATGTCTGCATTGAAACAAACGCAAGTATTAGCATATGAAATTTCCCTTTCAGTTCCAGATCTGCCTTAATTACTCCACAGACACGGAATCGTTAACTGTGAACCATTGATACACGATAAATGATCGAGCCTTGTTCCATGCATTCAAAGCCTGTATTATTGCCACCATAAGCAAACTTAACACCGAGGTGGTCTGGCCCACATCCTAACGCCAACCCGTCTGTGGCGCGGCTTTCGTATCACTACGGTGTGATTAGATAAGGCGTCAGTGCGCGCTTACATCTGTAATTTACTTAAATGTTGGAGCACCCAGCTTTTGGAGAATGTATTCCCGCTACAGATCATTGCCCAAGCATAGTCCTATTGATATAATGCAAATCAGTCTGTAGCTTCCACTATTGGATGCCACTTTTGACCTCATTTTTTTTACAGTATGTGCTTCCTTCCATTGTGTTGATTTGTTATGGATTCCCAAATTGTACTGGTTGATTGACACTTGACGCGGCAGTTGCTGATTCTGTGAAGATTATAGCAGAGAACAACTATATATTTTACCCACACTCTGTCTCTGGTCTGATTGCATTGTGTATTGTGTATTCGTCTGGCTTTGATTTTATTTGAAGTGTTTTATTGTGGGTTTTCTATTGTTATCATCAAAATATATCTGTAGCAGTCGATAAGAATACTGTACATTCACTTGTCACAGGTATTTTTATGCCTCGAGTGAATTGCAACATGATGAACCGATTAATCTTTGCGAGTTTGCTTCTGTCTTGGAGTCGAGAAATCTTTTTCAGCTTGTTGATGTTTACAGTAGATAAATTGGAGATCAATATGATGGCTGAGGATAAATCCTTCCATCAATTGCAATGGAAAGATATAAGTACATATTTTGCAAACATAAAACCCCTCATTCCTTTTATCTTCAATTGCAATATGCAGAAAAAAAACGAATCATAAATTGATTGAATAAATATACAATATACATTCATTATTAGTTCCACATTTCCCACAAGCTATACTGATTACAACTGGATATTAAGCGAAATATATCATGTTGATGTATGTCAATAATAATTAGAAGAAAGAATGACTTACGATACACCAGTGAGGTTATTTTCACACCTTCAGGCAGTTAAAAAAAACCGATAACGTGTGCGAGCCGGCAATATGCCCTGCAAGTTGGTAATACGCTCTGAGAATGGAAATATGTCTGTACATCATCCTCCTGTCTTATGTGTTGGAGTTATCTACTGCAATCACACAATCATCAACATTGCCTGCTAGCTATAAACTGTCTGATGGCTCGGCTGAGTATGGTAGGTCTATATTGCCTGCACAAGTTGTTTTCACGCTCGATTGCTCACAATAAGGGACAAACCTATCATAATATTTTCAAATTCAATTTACAATAAATATTTTTGATTTACTTCTAATTTTCGATACCTATGCATGCTTTTCACACATCAGCGTATCAACAAATAAACAGATTTGACTTCAAGCACAAAAAAACTGATACTAGTATTTTAATGCTCGTTTTCACATCGTGATCAGCTTCAGATATCAAACATTCTTTCTCTTTTTCCCTCACTACCATAATAGACTTGGTAGTCATAATAGACACAATAGTCGTTATTTTCATTCTTTATTTATAGGTACAGGAAAATTCACAATTGCAGAACAAACTAGCTCTCACAAATTTCCAGCGCCTTTCGATAGCTTTTTTCCTTCATCATCTACCACAAGATATTGAAAAGTTTGACAACTTATGAAACTATCAATATCGTCAAGTGGTTGGTCAGCAGGCTAGCTTCGAGGGGGCCTTTACTCCGGGTCTTCTGGTGTTTGAATGGTCAGCAGACTGAGCAGAGTCGACGAGTGACTCCACAACTTGTGCCAGATCTACACACCAGTCCTCTACCTTCAGCTAATAAAACAACACTCCCAGGATCACGACTCGCTATTTACATATTGGCTCGTGAAGTTTCCTGCAATCTTTCTCCAATTGTTGTCTTTTCGCGACTCCGAAATGAGAGGATACGATGAACAAACTTCCGGTCGAATCGTAATCAGACCAGGCAGTGATAGCGAGCTACATTTCCAACAGCGATAGTTGAGGGGTAGAGTTCCTATGTTTTGACACCGGTGCTTGCAAATAACCAAATGATTGCCAATCAACGCCACTGCTTTCACTACACACATCAGGTGCAAAGGTTTACGAAGAAGTTCCTATGCAGTTTCTGATATTTTTGAAACTAGTCTTGTGTTCTGCAAAACGTCAACCAGAATATATATTCAACAAAATGAGCTAGTGCACTGTGGCATCTATGGTTAGAACTCTTGAAGATATATGATCAAGTGTCGTTTTATGGTGCATATATCCTTTTTTATCAAACTCAAGGCCGCGTCACAAACACAGAATATAGCATGGTGCTATATTTGCCCAATATGCCTACCCAATTTTTCCAGGAAATGTTCAATTGGTCATGATTATAATGGATTATAATGTAATGCATGGTCATGATGTAAGCTCTCTGAACAAATATACCATATATGATACTATAAAACGACTAATATTACGGCTATTAAATTTGGCGGTTGTGAGCCCACCGTTTTTTTGGCAGAGATTAATTTGGCGGTTTCAAAAACACATATATATTGCTCAATATATATCTAGTTAATTTGGCGGACGATTTAATTTGGCGGTTTTTCTCTACCGCCAAATCCTCCAAATAAATCGTCCGGCAAAAATAGTCGTTTTACAGTATTCATACATATATATATACATTCAGAGATTCTGGCAACATATCAAACGTTCATGCAAATAATTTTGTCACTGGTTAATGTAGTTTAAAAATGTTTGTTGCATGATAATTGGAAGGCCAAACTCCATGTCATCAAACTCATTTAAATACTTTTCTGTTTATTGACCAAAAGTGAAATTCGAACTTTAAAGTCAGAGTGCACTGGATAATTATCCAAGAAATCCACGTGAATGGCGATCTGTACAACCCGAGAATGACTTGAATGAAAGTGGCTTTATCATTAAACTTTATTAAAGCTAGGGTCCACCATGTAGGTTTAGTATGGCGTGAAGCTAATGGTGATAACCCTGATGGCTTTCAGCCTTTCACGAGTCCAAAATTAAAACTTATTTTGCTCTACTCTTGGAATACATAAGTTTGGAGTCTAAAATCATCATGAAATTTGAGCTGAAATAATGATTAATACAACTTACTAATATAGGCTATACTAGTACTCAGTCCGTCATGACACTATTGAGAATATTGAATAATTTAACTTATATTCCACAGTTGCTCAGAATTCAACTTTCCCTAGGAACCATCTCGGTTGGTTCAGCCACCCATCAACCTGTAGGCCCCTCAAAGGGGTAAAAACGAAGTCGCGATGTTGGCATTCTGAGCAACATCGTTTCGATGTTGCTACTCTTAAACTGTGATTAAATACTGACTAAATTCCGACGTTGCGATATACTTCTCCTTAAATGATGATTAAAAAACGAAGTGTACGACGCTCACTCATCAAATACTGACTAAATTTCGATGTCTGACTTTTGTGTTGATATTACCGATTAAATATCGATGTAAACGATGTTAAATAATATGAAAAAAAAATATACATGAACGAACTGAACCACGGAAAACTACGAAATGCGGTTGCGATGTGTTAAGGCTCTAAAAATATGACTATATTCTGAAGTGCGAAGTTGAGGCTAAAAAATATGACTAAAATATGATGTGTGATGTTTCTCAGCTTAAAAAATGATGTTGCGATGTTGGACCCCCCCTTTGAGGGGCCTACCTGTTGATGTGGCCTGTGATTGTATAACTAGGGCACATTGTCGACATGCATTTCTCACCGCTACCATTGACATAATCATTAACCTTTACACAATTATTAGCGCACCTCCACTTTGTGTTTCATTTTCTTGATACTGTCCATGACAGCGTCGTCTGCATATTGGTAGACTCGGTCAACATGGCCAAAAGTGATTATTGGTTAAAAAGTATAATACTTGACCAAAATATTCAATGTTTGTGATTAATTAACGATCATCGGCGCAATTATAACAGATCGTGTTGTAACATGCAGGAGGACTAATTGGGCAATATAAATTGAACTGTTGTTCACGTTCTTTGTACGGCCCAACTTTCATTCACAATCTATTCACATTCACGATACTGATCGTTTGCAAGAAGCACCTACATCTGTAGCCAGGCTGACTGAACACCATGACAGCCATTATAACAGACTGCATTCAAGCACCTCACCAGACAATTAAGACTGATATGATGCATCTATACATATGTTTGGGATAATATCCCAGCAGGCAAATCTACCCCACAGAGACATACCTGGCCCGTGGCTCTCGGTCACGAGATAGACGACTGGTCTGTAGTCTATAAATGTGACCACAATAATGATGCTACCACAGCTCCACTATCAAACAATTACCATAATTTAAATCATATCTAGACACATTTGATGAATTATGATCTTGAACACTTTAAACTGAGCCCCTTTGATAGTTTGCATTTTTACCATGAAGCTCACGCCATATCAACACAAAATGGAACTCCACGATCGGCGACCATTAGGGCTTTTGAAATAATATTGAGAGCTCATTTCAATTCTGACATGCATGAAAACATAACAACGAAAGTCTAGTAGATTTCAGATAGCAATTTGTTACTATTGGCTTAAAAGGACACAGTTTATTTGTTTTTACAAACGACAACAAAAATGATGAACTGCTAATTTGCATTTCATGACTGTAGTATACTAACTATAGTACATGCATGTTAAAAGTCACCCACCTTATCTTTCAATAAACCACACTTCAATCCAACATATATCCACACCATTTACATTTCTCTTGTAAGCAGTATTCCAAATATATTGAAACAGCTTCGAGTTGTTTTCTATGAAATAACGATCTCAGCAAGATACTCCTCTTTCTTCTGAGCACACTTGAAGGAATCAATATTTGTTTTTTGTTTTTTTTATTTAGAAGCGACACTCCAAAATTTTCACCGTACGGTTGTGGTATTATTGATCCATTTTAAAGCAATATCATCTCACAACTGCGGACGACGTTGAATATTCCCAAGCCTGATTTTAGTTACCAATAACCATGATAACCAGCCAGCGCTTAGTACGCAAATGGCTGCTTGTTCCGTGTCTCTCGATTTTAGAGGCATCACTTGCACCTTGAGTCCGCTACAAAAGTAACTGTGCCAGGGATTCGTGGAGTTACTGAACGCTGATTGCCTAATTATGGACAGTAACACAAACAAACCTTTCCTTGTATGATCTGGAACGAATTTTGAAGGGTTAATTCACATTCTTTCACCTGTCTGGAGCCAAAGTGCACGGCAAGGGCATCAAAAGATAACTAGAAATAACTTCCAATCGAAGAATGCAAAAACAACGGGAGCTAGGTGATGTAAGCATTGAATCATGCACAAGCAACGACTCTCATTTGTGGTGGTAGAGAGATACATGTATTCGAGTTCCTGAGGAATGACATTTGTAGTCATGCCTTTATGCGGGTGTAAACGGCCTAATATTGAATCTTGTTAATATGACTGTTGTCGAGACTGTAAAACTACATGACATAGTGTTTGAGTTCCAGCAACAAAACTGAGTATCTCAGCAAGCGTATCAATACAATTTATTGCAGCGATCACTCCAAGATGCAGTCTTATCAAATGAGATACATCTTCAATTTAAACAGAGGTAGGCTATTTTGTTCTGGTGCACGTGTATTTACCATACCGCAACAAAACAACACCGTTCCTAGATCGATCCATGCTCGGAACGATCCATTGCATCGTTTGGAGAGTGGATGAAAGTGGAATCGAGTGAACATTTCGATCCAGAATAAGAACACGTTTGAGTTTCGGTGTTTTGACACCACAAGGTGCAAACATGCGTGAGATTGCTAATCAGGCCCGAGGAGGAATCATTGCAAGAGATGGCTGTATGCGCACTGTGCATGTACAAACAATGTATTCTTTTTGAATCCTCAATATTTAAGCTCCTCAGCAAAATTAGATTTCCAACCAAACAATCCAAAAGCCAACAGGAGTCACCCTGACCTGTTCCGTGCCCGAGTATCATACACTGCGCCTTAATACTACTCGTCCACTGAATGAATGCCATTTATTCCGTCTGTCATCTTTTTAATCCTTATTGACTATAGAAGAAGGCGCAGTGTATGATACTTAGGCCCTGTTCCGTATATGATGTTGACAACTCAATCAATTCATCACAATGTTCACAACTGTTGTTGTGTGAAGATCACTATTTCTGATATCTACCTTCTGATATCTGTAGCATATATTAGGATACGTGCATGTGTCATAGATGCAACGGGCTATGATTGTTTGTCTCACTGTGCTACCCATTCACTCCCACTTCTTCATCTCAAAACAAAATCATGAAATGATAATTCGAAGGCAAACATATTCACATCCATAACTTATCTACAAGTTCATTGTTTATGTGTCACACCGGAAGGAATAACCCCCTCTTACAAACCTTGAAATGGCTATATATAGTATTTGTACAATCCGCACCTTCTTTTTATGGAAACACTCACTCTGTGAAATGCATGTAATTATTACAGAGGCCGAGTAATCCTGCGGAAGATCACGGCCCCTACAGGGGATTTGACCCCGCCGAGACACATTTGCCTGTTCAACTTCCACCCCAGCAGGGAAATTGATAGTCAAATTTCATACATTACACCTGTATGGACTTCCCGCTGGTTCGGGATCAGAAGTTGCGTTCCTCCAAGAAATAACTGTTTCTCTCGGCACCTATCCCATAACGCAGTGCGCTGGTGGGATGATTGGCCAGATATTTACCGCTGGCAAAGAAATAAACAGACTGCTTCACGTTCCCGCGTTTTTTAAGCCACGCGCCCTGATCGAAAACAGATTTCCCGCCAAAATCAGAGCCATAGGACAGGCACCTCAGTGCGTTCGATATGAACATGCTGGTTGTCATGGCAACATCTTCATTATCAGAATAACCTCCAGAAACATTGAAATGTATGTGTGAGGGACCTATCAGCATGAATGTAGGCCTACACAAACGCTTGTGTTGGATATGGGTACATGTGCACATTTACTTCAACTTTAACCATTTGAAGCTAAATCTACACACACTCCAGTTCTATAGTCTAAAAATCGTACATCCCTCTGTTGAACTCTTGATAATTAAGGTTATTAAGGACTTGATTATTGCACTGTAACATACTGATAGACATATATTGACATACTGACGCCTACTCACTTACTGACAAATTTATGAAGACTTATCATGAAATAAAGACGCACAAGACAGATCCACCCTTGCGAATCATCAGGATTTTGATATCACCCACCTGATCTTGGACATCATGTCTTTCTCGAGAACCAACCACAGGCTTTGGGCTGTCTTTTGTCCATACAATTCACAACTATTCACAGGAAAAGTTCAAAATTTCTTTCCGTCCATATTATATGCTCGTTGTAACTCCGGTCCCTCTTGTGCACAACTTCAATATGACATAAATAGTATGTATACTGAATCCTAGTCAATGCCAGATTCGGATTAGTTACTCAAGAGACAGAGAATCGTGAACTGTGCACCATTGATACACGATAAAGGATCGAGCCTTGTTCCATGCATTCAAAGCCTGTATTATTGCCACCATAAGCAAACTTAATACTGAGGTGGTCTGGGCCACATCCTAACGCCATCCCGTCAATGGCGCGGCTTTCGTATCACTACGGTGTGATTAGATAAAGGCGTCAGTGCGCGCTTACATCTGTAATTTACTTCAATGTTGGAGCACCCAGCTTTTGGAGAATGTGTTCCCGCTGCAGATCATTGGCCAAGCATAGTCCTATTGATATAATGCAAATCAGTCTGTATTTTCCACTATTGGATGCCACTTTTGCTTGACCTCATTTCTTTTACAGTAGGCCTATGTGTCCCCTTCCATTGCGTCAATTTATTATGAATTCCCAAGTTGTACAGGTTGATTGACACTTGGTGCGGCAGTTGCTGATTCTGTGAAGATTACAGCAGAAAACAACTACTAGTATAAATTTTACCCACACTCTGTCTCTGGTCTGCATGGTTGCATTGTAGATCAATTATTGGTCGGGCTTTGATTTTATTCAAAGTGTTTTATTGTGGGTTTTCTAGTGTTATCATCAAAATATCTCTGTAGCAGTCGATAAAATACATGTGCATTCACTTGTTACAGGTATCTTTAAGCCTCGAGCACATAAGAAAATGAACCGATTAATCGTTGTGTTTGTTTCTGTCTAGGAGTCGAGATATTTTTTCAGCTTCTTTACGATTAGATAAAATGGAAATCAATGTCAGCTGAGAATTACAAGCGTACATCCGTCTGTCAATTGCAAAGGAGAGAGATCACAAAAGGATATCAGACAAAATTTATCATCTTGATATATGCCAAAAATTATTAGACGACAGAATTTCGATATATCTGTGAGGTTATTCTTACGCGTAGGGCAATATTCACATCACCGATCAAGCGTGCGAGCAGGCAATACACTCCGCAAACAGGCAATACGCTCGCTATATTGAAGAGCGGGCAATGCATCCGTATCTTATCTTCCGTGGGGTGGTGTTATCGCAGTGGCTCCATCTGCGGCATTGCCTGCCAGCACACGACTGATGGATCGTCTGTGAGTGGTACACTGTCTGCGCAAATTGTTCTCATGCTTGATTGCTCTCGGGTAAGGGAGATATCTATCAAAATGTTTATTCATATGCAATTTACAGGTAATATCTCTGATTTCTAATTTCAGATACTATACCGTAGGCTACTTGTATACTCCAGTAATTGTTAGAAATATATGGGTATCAACAACAACAACAACAACAACAACAACAACAACAACAACAACAAACATTTAAAGTAAAGGTAGATCACGTTCACATCAGTAACTTGCAAGCTCATTATTACACGTTTCACTGGCGGATTTAGGGGGGGTGCACCCGGCGCGCACCCCCCCCTATTGGGCCGTGAAAAAGAGAAAAAAAAGAAAAAAGCGAGAGCAAGAAGCTATAGGAAATGTGAGTATGCACCTACATGTAAGGAAATATAAGTGTAATTTTCCTCGTTTGATGTTTTTGACCGGGGGGGTGGGGGGGGGGGGGGGTGAGGGGCAGGATATAATTTCAACAAAAAAATCTGTGATTCAGAAATATGTTAAGGTGCATTACAGCGTTACATAGGCCTAACATTCGTTGGTCAATAATTATGCAATTGAGTGTCATTAAAATTGGAATCAATTTTAAAATCAGCCAAATTTAGCATTCTTGTTTGTAACATAAACTTGAAAGCACATCTCGGGATAGTCGGGAATATATAGGAAATATGCACAGTTCGACAACAGATACTCAGAAAATCTTGCATGAAAACAGTGAATAGAGAATGATAAGCCTGTCTACATTGCCGGTTACCACAGTATCTAGGCAAATACCAATGACGTCATCAGACTGTGTATAGAACTCGCCCACATGGCGGGCCACTTTGAGGAAAAAATTGATGCGCCCGAATTTGAATCTTGATTTGGAAACTCAATTTGGGCACATAATACACATTTTCAGACCCGAATTTGTACGATTTCTCATTCTATAGACAAAATAAAGCTATCGCAGATTGAATAAATTTTGTCAATTCTAAAAGTGATAATAGCTTTAAAGAGAATTAAGTTCTATGACATATAATATGTAAAGTGGCAATGAATAGTTTTGGGATAAATACATTTAAATACCAGCAAAATTTATATGCATGTGTGGAATGAAAAATACTCAATCAGAGCCAGAGAGAGCTCAGAATCAACCACAGAACATGAAAAAAGCTCTGGCTTCTGGGGCCCTTGAGCGGGCCCCAGACCCCACGCCGTGCAGGCTACCACCTATCCACCTATAACTTTGAAGATAAGTATATATCATCTTTATTATTAAACGATTGATCATCACCATGTCTGGTGCATAAGAACCTTAGAACAGCCTTAGAATGGTAGGACGATTAGACCTTCCTTTCTTTGAAAATCTATCCTTCATTTACAACAGAACTAAGCAGACTTCTAAAGTAAAATTCTACTTATTGATTTCACAAGGAACAGTTGTAAAATATACCTCAGAAACCATCTCAGAGACACTAAATTCCAAAAATTTCTCGGGGGGCTTACGGCGCCCCCCGAACCCCCAGACCGCATAAGGCTTTGCTCGCTACGCTCGCTCACATAATTTCAAGTTTACGTACAGTTGAGATTAGCACCCCCCCTATTCAAAAATCCTGGATCCGCTCTTGCGTTTGTAGACCAGCTTCTGAGACCAAGTCGCCTTTCTCCCTTTGCCTCTTCTTCACCATAAATAATTTCGATATATCGTTGGCTTTATTCATTTGCAATCGCACGAGAATTCACAATTGCGGAATAAATCAGTGTTCCACGCTAAACCATCAATACCGACAGCCATAAATTACCTTGAACAGCTTGACATCTATCAAGGGCAATAAATATTGAACACATACATCGACATGGTGCTGGAATTCCTGAGTAGCAATGGATACCAATTTTATAGACGGTCAGTGACGCGTAGTATAGTGAATATCACGAGAAACTATTTCTCGTGGGTTTCTGATAATATAGATCTGCAAAGTCCCGAAAGAGAAACCACGTACAAAGCTTTCTAGACGCTGTGTGGACGTGTAGGAGGGTCTCTGTCCTAGTCTGAGGTCACTTTTTCCGGGGCAATTGATTTTATATGTCCAACCCTAGTGTGAATGTTCCATGAATCTACGGGAGGTACCCAGGACACCTTCTCCCTTGCAACATGGAAATGTCTCCAGTGTAACTATAGACGACCTTCTAACATTCCATGTAATACACGGTTTAACATGTAAGTTTCAGATTTGCCGTGTATTTTTAATTGTCGTTTACTTTAATTAAGTCATTGCTTCATTCTTCACACCAAATCCAGTGAGTCGAACGTCGCACGAACTTAAGACAAGGATGCAAAGCGATGTAAATGGAATGGATGTACACAACACAATTCATGATACAGGTTTATTCAATATTTAAATATGTAAATACAGTTGCAATAAATGTTGTTGCAACAGTTGCAAAATTTGTAAATACCGAATGAAATAAATGTGATCATCGACATACATGTATTGGAAATCCATCAGACTACTGCGAAAGTCAGTGTCGTTCCTAACATGTGAATTTTCATTTTGAAACATAATCTACACTCTTAGAAATTATTCAACAATTATATTTAAAGGCTTTGAGATTTGTGGTGTGTATCTTGCGAGATTACTGGTATATTCTCTGATGACTCTCGTACAAACTTTCCGTATAGAGACGAGGGATAGTTGAATCTTTCAATGGATGTGTGTACAAAGCTCATTGAATAGGTGGCAGCATTAAAATAGCGGTAACTTTGGCGCCAAATCACTTAGGAATATCGTCTGTTGTGGACCATGCACGTGACATTCAGAGCGAAAATTTCGTATGTTTGGAGTAATACCATGATATCGTCACAATAAAAACCGTTAATACGTTATGACGCCATATGACCACTAAAACAGTGCTACCATCTGGCGATTAGTTTTTTTGCTCATGCCCCTTTCGATTTCAATTCATTTAATTTCGTTGTTTCATTGTACATGTATATCAAACCGAAACGAGAACAAACGTTATGATGACATGTGCACAAGTAGATGTCACATCGTATCAGTCAGTGGAACGTTAGTGGGGAATAGTCGCCTTGAGAATATTCGTCACAAGACCCTGGGGACAGCCTGGCATCCTCGGACACTCCGCTCGTGACCGCAGGTGTCTGACAGGTGTCCGCTCGCCTCTCTCGGCCTGGAGACACGTGGAACGTATAGTCCTCTGGGGAGGAACAGTTGATGTCGTCCCATTCATTGCTGCAGTTCTGGCGTCTTGTGGGGGACCCATCATGTTGGGAATTCCTTCCTGTTTGTTGGCCATGCTCGTGGAATGTGTACACAGTGTCCCATTCGCCGTCCGGGTACGAGGGGGATGGAGTGAGAGCGAACGTTAGAGACTCCTCATCCGATGGCGAGTTCTCGGTCAGACACGAAGATCGTTTTCTGGACAGGTTCTGGTCGAAATTATGCAAGTCGTCCTCAAACTCGCTGACAGCTTTCTGCAAGGACTTGCGTTTTTCTCGCACTCGTTGAGTGAAAGTACAGGTGTTCTCTGTTTCCTGTGACGAAAGGTGCTGAGTTTTTCCCGACTTGGATTTTGACTGCTTGTCATCAATAAAACTGTCGATGGATGATGCATCCACATGTACGCGAGAACTGCTGGGAGGCAACTGATCAGTATTTTTGGGGATGTATTCAGATGCGAGCTTTTCGTTGTTTTCCATCTGACGCTTGCCATTGGAATCCGGGGTTTTGAGGACTGTCACATCATACTCTGGTGAGCCAAATATGTTGGGATCCAGTTCCATCAAGCTGGTGTCATTACTGCTTTTCCCACGCGTTCTGTCTTTGCATAACGCATCTTCTCTTTCATTGGAATCAACTTTTAGACGTTTTCGCCTGGGAGCTTGATGGTTTCTCTCTATTGTATCAACGTGTTCTCTCTTGCCAGCCTTAGAGGAGTTTACTTCAAACTTCTCTGGACTGACTCTTCTGGTGTCCTCTGGAATATGTGGTATGCTGAATGTGAATCCAGTTCCTGTAGAACATTTGTCCGAAGACTCTGGAGATCTTTCACTTGAATCTCCGCCCATGTTCTGAGTTAATCGATTGCAGTCATCTCTCTTGGACTGGACGAGTGAACCTCGATGGCATGTTCTAATCCTTCTTAGGTTAGATTCACCAGAGGCTTCCCGTGGGTATTTCTCTCGTGAGGTCACTGGTTCATTCCTTGTGGCTGGTTGGTATGAGAAGTAAAGAGAACAAAGTGGCATATTACTTCACATCCGCACACTAGGCTACAAATTGGGTTCGAAATTTCGTTTGTTGCAAGAGACAGTGGTCTTCATTTGATACCCCTTGGGGTCATGGAAGATGTTATGTTGCGATGTTTATCTTCAACTGAAATGCTTATGACGATGTACATAGAAATACGAGACTTGAGCACTCACGTGGGGATGTCTTCTTGAAAAAGGCATTCAATTTTGTTTGCTTGGTTAATTTAGTTTCAGCAGACTGCGACAAGAACTGCATATCCAGAAGAGGACTTCGTGGCTGTGGTTTCTTCAGGTTGAGCATCGCTGCCAGATCAGCTGTCTTCGATCTCTGCAATGGTGGTGAGAGTAAATTATGTGTTCCTTTTGGTTTGGTATTGGTTGAATTTCATGCACTGAATTCCATTGAATTTCAGGATATGCATGTCTTTCAGAAATTGATCAACACTATAACTCTTGAAGTACACGAATTCCTATATATAGGCCTAATTATATATTGATAAATATCATCAAAGAGTATAGGGCAATCCTCTACTCTTTAGTATCATTATACAACGAAATGTATAATGCTGCAATTTATTATATAACACATAGGCCATCGACAAACAGGCCTAGAATATTTAGTAGCTCAGTGTTATTCACACAAATAAATATCCGTGATGGATGCCCACTGATCAACCAGTTAAGAGACGTTGTACTCACACCAGCGCCACAGTTGACCCATGTGTCGCACGGTATCTCCACTCGCTGCGGGCGTCGACCGCCTCGTCTTGACATCATTGGGACTGGGAACTAGGGACCAAGAACTAGGAACTACATGTAATGCGGCTGCTCCTGGCTTGTACTGGCAGGTTGATCTGGATATTACCCGGTCGTTCTCAAACCTGAATCATAGCCTAAAGTCAAGTTCAACACAAAACCTCATATGATTTTTGGCCAAAATTTCGTTTAGGATGGTCGGATCAATTTGAAATTTTGTTTGTTTCCATTTGGCATAAAACCGTGTTTTGTCACCAAATTTCAGATTTCTATCTTGAAAATTGAACAAGTTGGCAATCTAATCCTATGTAAAATTAATTCATTTCAAACAAGAAATTTGAGTCTGAACAGAATTTGGCATTTTGTTCGATGTTCGCACTGCACAGTACTTTGTAAGAATGATATTCTATTAGAATACACCTGTATGATTCCTCAAACTCAAAAACTTCCCTCAATTACTATTTACGGAAAGAGTATCATGAAATCCCCAAATTTGCTTGAATTCCCGTCATCTGATTTGGATCCAATATTCAACATTGAGGTAGATTGCCAACTTTTTCAGGTTTCAAGATAGAAGTCTGAAATTTGGAGAAAAAATATGATTTTGTGCCAAATGAAAACATCGTGTTTACGATCTCTGGTATAGTAGCAAAGATCGACCCGCATATAAGGCCATGACCTTATATCTGTGTGTGGCCTTATATTCGAATACAAGGCCATGGCCTTGTATCCGAATTTTTTTTTTTTGCAAAATGTATTTTACTTTTGTTTTTGGAATCACCAAAATTTGGCTGTATTGGTGGTAATAGATTGATACTTACATTCTCAGCACGTGCAGTTTAGCATAAATATATTTTTATGCAATCAAAATAGTTACCGTCACAATATATAGCAAACAACAATTTATGCCATACCATGCTAATATACAAACATATGTATTTCAGTACGACTTACTGTACCCTACTATGTTTTAGCAGCACATCAGATCTAGTTTATTAAGGTCGTTTGCGATTGACAATTAGGTGGCCTTATACGTGAATATTGGGGGTGGCCTTATATTCGAATACAAGGCCACGTGGCCTCATAAATGATTTTTTTTTTGATGACCCTGCCAAAATGCGTAAATCCATATGTAAGGCCATGACCTTATATGCGCGCCAACACGGTAGCTTGGACAGCTTGGCTAGATGCAGAAGCATCATGATGTAAGTAGGCATCCCTGGTTAGGGCCTATCAGTTTTATCATAACGTCCGATCCACAGTGGACCTACCTTGCTTGGTTAAGCGGGAATCAAAGCAAAGCTAGCCTACCTGACGTGTGACTTACGGTGTTTTACTTCTAATAGGCCTATTCCTTACTTCTAGGCCTATTAATGGTTGTCTTCTTATGCGGACTTTCGGCTGTCATGTGCTGGATTAACTTATAGCATCAATTCGAAGTTTAAACCGTAAAAATACGCGTAAAATACATTGATATGAAATGCCTATTTTGTTTTGCCCGCCGTCCACATACATGTGTGGTCACATGACATCCCTGATCATGTGACCTCTTCCTGTCGTATCTACACCTTTGGATTTTGTGTTTTCAAGCATCACGCCGGCAGTACGATTGTTCATGTTTACCATTGTTCAACAGTTGTACAATATCACTGAGCGAATTGTTGAAATCCTGATATAAAATATAAGTTGAAGGCAGAACTTTTATTTGTTACAATCGTAGACTGACTCTAGATCTAATTGTGAAAAACACAAGCATGGATGAACTGCCGGAACCGATCATTTGTTATTTGCAACACACAAGCGGGTAGAATACCAGAAGATGAAACGTGGCACGACAGGCATGTCGACCCTTGGAATTACCTTGGATGTATGAGAGGATCACGTATGGCTAGTGGATAATAACTTACACGTTTCCATATGAAGAAAGATTGACAGAAAATGCTGACTGTATATCACAATTAGATCAAATATGACATAGATCTACACCTGAATCACGTGTAGGGGCCTACAGCTTGAAACTGAAAGTTGACTGATATCAATAATTATGATGGATTGGACTAGGGTAAAGTGAAACATAACAACACTGATACTAATCAACACATGGTGCGTTGTCACTTCAATACATCAGTACCTCACTATTCATTCGTTCTGATTATTTTTGACGACCATGGCTTCGGAAAATTATGTCCTGGCTCTTGATGTTGGCACAACGACGGTTCGGGCCCATGTTTATAATGACAGTGCCCAGGTCATTGGCACGGGCTCAGCAAAGGTTGGTTTACGCAGAATGATACATGAATGTATATTTGACTGTAGTATGAAGTTCATTTGTGAATAGGAATCTGGAGGCTAGATTTATAATAGTTGTATTCATAATGTAAATACATAAAACATTACTTGTTATAACTTATAGGCATAATTGAATTGATAGATCATTGAGGAATGAGTATATAGGTATATATTGAGTGTATTTTTCTGCTTTCAGATGTCCGTTTTGCACCCCAAGCCAGGCTGGGTTGAAATGGATCCAGAAGTTTTATGGATGAAAGTGCAAGATGTTATCAAAGAGGCCCTGAAAGGTATGAAGATAATCTAACATTAATCGTACTCAATTCCAAAATGGTGCTTTATTTGTTTCATACTGTATGTGCATACATGTACACGTATATCTTTGGAAACCATGCTTTAGTTTACATGGTTTAGTGTCATTTCAATAGCACAAACATTTTATAGGTAATAATTAAACTTGCCAGATTGGAGACAATCAGCCTTCTCAAAGTGTAATATTCTCCAGATGCCTACATCAGTGCGAGTGCCTTGTCTTGTATGGGGATCACAGTACAGAGGAACACCTTCATCACATGGGATATGTAAGTATCGACACATCACATCATCAAGTCAACTTGTGAAAATTTTTTATATATTGTTCAGTATCTGTTGGGAAGTTGAATTATTCATCGATTTACGTGTATTTAGTATCAAATTTTATTTCCAGTTCTCTTCCGTTTGATTTGTTGCCAGTCGTGCACAGAATATATGAATTAGCATTTCATACATTTTATTTCATCCGCTTAGAGACACCTCGATGCCTTTCCATAACTTCATAACATGGCAAGATTTGCGCGCTAGTGACTACGTCAAACAGTGGAACAGATCATACAGCCTGTGGGTGAGTTACTATTTTAAAGGAGCGCTGTATGGGATTCGTCTTTTAGGGGATTTCCAAGATTTTTCTCCCGACGCTTCTATTTATAGAACAAAAGGTCAGATTACGTTTTTGACCCAGAATCTCTGTCGAGCCAATTGTCAGATCAGCCCAGGTCGGCTCGGCAGAGATCCTAGGCCAAAAATGTCATCGGATGTTTTGTTCTATAAATAGAAGCGTCGGGAGAAAAATCTTGGAAATCCCCTAAAAGCCGAATCCCATATAGTGCACCTTTAACAACACTTACTGTCAAAATACATTTACATGATTTCAGCACGCATGTGGATTTACATGAAATTCATGCTACAAGCATGACAAAGCGGTATAGTAAGTAAGTAAGTAATTTAAATACATCTATGTATACATGAAATACATAGAGTACAGGGTGATATATAAGAACAATAGTGTATTCAGTGGAGGTATGCACCGTAGACAAACATGTCTGTTCTACCATGTAATAATAATAAACAATTCATACCCAACTTTCAACAGTGATAGATCGTGCACCCCAGAAAAATATTCATAACTAATATACCGATATACACACACACATCCAGACATCCAAAAAAAAAAAAAAAAAATAAATAATAATAATAATAAAAATTGCCAGAGGGCTAAGAAAAGTCATCGGAAATGAATCACTTTATTAATATGCAAAATGTGTGCACGATATCCGAAAGATACGAACGCAAATTCTATAAAAACAATCCGACTGACATGGACGCAAGGTCACGCCAATCAGTCATCGTAGCCTAAAATCAGTAGCATAGTCATATCGTGTTGCCGCCGTGCACAGGCCTTCCCCGCCAAAAATACCGTACCCACATCGACTAAATAATAAACATTTAAGATGAAAACTGCGCATATATATATATATCAACTGGTATGGCGCAGAATATATAAATATCAAAAGTTTTAAATTAACTTTTATTTTTATACTATGCATACCTACCTTTGACCATGGGGCCACGCAATTGGCGACGAGAATGTATGTTTCCGATGTCTTTCTTGTGTTGCTCTGTTAACATTGTTGTTTACTATTGTGTTTATTGTTGACAGTTTCTGAACAAGGGCGGTCGTTTTGTCCACTTCTTCACTCGATCCAATCGTTATTTGGCTGCTGCTGTGCTCAAGTTCAAATCTGGACTGGTAAATCATTCTTTTGTCTATTTTTCGTATCTGTACTTTGTTGATACATTTAGAATTTTCTGATATTTTTGTTGAACTGTATTTAGAGGTTTTAACAAAAACACACATACCCTTTCAGAAAACACATTTGTCAATAGATCTGTTGTGTTAGAAACAATGTGTGTTAATCTTTCTAACACAGGAGTAATATGTACAAATAATGGGGATAGGACAACATACATTTATATTATGATGGTAGCAGATACTTTATAACATGCTTAATGTACCTGTTGTAACCATAATACAATGTATTGTATCCCCTTTTCTACTCTCACTAGGCTGTTGTTCGCTTGAAATGGCAGGTCGATCATGACGAGAAGGTAAATTAGTTTCTCATTTAATTTTTGTAGTATATGTATTGTGAACAGAAAACCATGCCGACCGTGTATAATGTGTGCTGAGTTTTGCAACTGCTATTAATGGATGTGGAATCATGTTATACCGAAAACCGCTACGTATGTCAAACTGACCTGTTTTACAAGTAGTTGAGCACCTATGCCACCAAAACTATCATGCCCACAAAGTAAAGCATTCTGTTACAAATGGCAGGACAAAGACTTAATACATAGAGCCCAAATTTGTAAACAAAATTACTTAGTACCTGTATGAGAGAAAGATTTAAACAAATATTCCTCTTCCAAAATGTGAAGTTTCATGCATGAAATTTCCCAATTCAAAAGGCTTGGGGGCCCCGAAAAAAATTAAGATAGGAGAATCCTTCAATATGCATGTATTTGGAGACTCTGCTAACCTGAACTGACTATGTTCAACAGTGTACACCGTATCATATGTACCTCACCGATATTTTACTTGGTTTGTACTTGTAGCTGCGGAAGCGGATTGCGGAGAGGAAGGTTCGGTTTGGTTGTATCGAGACTTGGCTGGTGTGGAAGCTGACTGGCGGGGAGGTGTACGCCACGGACTACTCGTGTGCAAGCGCCACGGGCATCTATGACCCGTTCCAGGTCGTAACACCACACTATATTCAGACAGGTTTTCAGAAAGCTACAACACGTTCTACATAGAAGCTTTTATCTTGGTCAAATTACCAAGTTTTCTTGCTAATATCCATTATATTTGTCTGAATTCAGATTTACATGTAAATGACACTCTCATGGACCAGATAATGTACAGATCGATTTGCTTGCCCCAGATAATTCCTGTTTTAATTCAATGTAATTGCATGGACTTGTTTATTGATAATATTTATACCGGGTTCCCTATGTACTTGTATGACCTCAGTTTGATAATTTTGATAGAAAAGCATGTGCTGATAGCTTTTTTGCACAAACTTGAACTAGTACCTTATCATTCTATTGTTTTAGATGGAGTGGAGTACGATTGTTTCCAATCTGACGGGAGTTCCCCTTCACATATTCCCACCTGTCCGTGACACCAGGTAACCATGGTAACCTGTATACATATCCACATGTAAATTTGTCTGATCTGATAAAAACGTATATACTATATCATGTTAAATATGTGCAGTATGTTTGCGGGCTTGTGGCTTCAACGATATGTAATTTGCAGCAGATTACTGTACTTGACAAAATGTTGTACAATACATAAGCTGAATCACAAGTAACATGGCTGCTGTTGTTTGTTATTGCAGTGGTGATTTTGGACTCTGTTCAACCGAGTTATTTGGAGCACCGATTCGCATAACTTCTGTGGTACGGTCCAATGTCAAATACAGTCAAATACTACATTATACATGTACATGTATACGAACATACTGATTACAGTAGTCAATCATAGTGACGAATAATACTCAAAGTTACAGTGGCTAATTTCTGTTACCTCCATCATTGTTTTGGCCAATAACACGTTATGGTAACACACAGAGGTACATGTAAGAGTTTGCTATGCCAACCAAGTTTTTCTATTTTCGGCTGTTCGGATGTGAATTTAGCCTTTCCCAACTAGCTACTACTTTGCATTGTGAATACAGATAGCGGATCAGCATGCGGCAATGTTCGGCCAGTGTTGTTTCGATGTTGGAGATGTTAAGTGTACAATGGGGACAGGGACATTTATTGACTGTAACACGGGAAGCAAACCACACGCTTCTGTCGCCGGTAAGTGACACACCAGCCAAGAATGTGTGATACCTCGGCCCTGAGCATTTTATTGTTTTATGTATTGCACATATACCTTGCACAGGTTCAGACGGAAAATATCGTGTCTCTAAATGTTTACCATTTTCAATGAAAAACTTAAATATTCATATTAATGGCTTTGTTCAATGATTCAAACTGCTTGATGATTTTTCCGGGATATGCATAATACCTGACTGGATATCTACGAATTACTCAAGGCCCCCATACAAAAATTCCCCCCACTGTCCTCCTCCACAGGCCTCTACCCTCTGGTCGGCTGGAAGTATGGTAACGAGACAGTGTTCCTGGCCGAGGGCTATTCATCAGACACGGGGAAGTGTCTGGAGTGGGCCAAGCAAATCGGTCAGTATCTCACAGCTTGCTGAACAGGATCTTTAATGGGTGTTTCATAAAATGTTCTGTGTAAAAATTCTAAATTGATGAGCTAATGATGACATTACAGTAATTTGTGTTTGCAAAAACATCATCATAATGAAGTAAGGCTTTGTTCTGAGTTGTTGACATCATGTATCTAGATGCAAGCAATTATGTTGTTTTTCTGTTCCAGGTTTATACGAATCTGTGGAGGAAACATCGGACATTGCACAGTCAGTTCCAGGTAAAATTTTCACTTTTTCATCACAGATTAATCATCAAAAATCGTCAATAAACACATGATAAAGTATGAAATAGAAATTGTCTCAATCAACATATTTAGATCTAGTGCAGAGTTGAAAGAAAAATAAAATCTGACATATTACGTATACGGTATAAATA